>CM038792.1:294787021-294896090 GCA_021764765.1 Vicia sativa
AACAACTCTTCCTTAGCTGGGCTTCCAATACAAAGAATCTACCTCAAGGCTTAGGATAGAACCTCAAGAGGATGATTTCGGTGATATCACCATCCTAAGAGATATTTCTGAAACCACACTTAAAGACAAAGCCAACCATACCCTATAGCTTCCTCTCGAGCTTCATACAAGGACCTCATGACCCTAATGTCTTCTCTTACAACATAAGGACCTCGATGACTCTCGGAATGCCTCCTCTTGGGCTTACAACACAAGGACCCACGGGTTTCTTAAAATCATCCCCCAATCCAATCAATTTCTCCTAGAGATTTAGACATTATCATCTCTATGGAAGAAGTATCTCATCTATCACATCACATAATCAAATACTTTTCAAACACTTTTTCAAACAAAAACATCTCTTAATCGTAAGTGGTAACACTTGTACACTCAAGCAAAACACCCAATGCTTACAATTAAAAGATTCAATCATTTTCAAACATCTTTCTTAACTCATAAGTGGTAACGCTTGTACACTCGCCAAAACACCTCTAACTTCATGCATTTAAAGATTTAATCTCAATCAAATCCTTCAAAATGTCGTGATGAAATAGATTAGATGCATTTTTCATTAAGATGACATTTGTCTTTGTCTCTTAACAATATCTCGCTGTTTCCACTAGCATAAGTGGGAACTACGATTGCTCCTGCCCTCTCAACATCCCTGAGAATATTGTGTGAGGCACAAGGTCTCATCCAAGTAGCAAACTCTTTCTCCCTCAAACCATAGCTCCTTAGATCTGAGAGCTACAAATGCCTCCGATTCCCATTAAGGATATGTATATGATCCCAATGATCTTTATGAAAGCACAATAATAACAAAACCCAGATCCCACATAATCTTCCCTTCTTTAAATCCAAAGGAGAAATAGAAATAGCAATTTAAAACACACAAACATATCAAACTATTCATATAAAGCTATAGATAACTATATATATTTAGGTGCCACATCTATTCCTTTATATAACAAACCCCGTTCTAATCTCCCAATGTGTCAAGGCCTAGTTCGCTTAGTCGTAATGCATATCATATCAATTGAGGGTATTGCAGCTTTCCTTTTCATAATCATTTTTCTTGTGTTGAAAAATAAAGCTTGATGCTCATGCATCTTTATAAACAAATCAAAAGAGTAATTGCTTGAGCGAGAATCCGAATTCGATTCGATTCTCTCGCCATTTTTAACGCGAACAATACCCAAGGAGGACTTTTCTTGTCAAATATTATCTTTGAATTTCCATTTGAGCTTCTTTAGTCCTCAATTGTCTACTCTTCACAAGAGAGTTGTGTACAAAATTTCTCCTATCATTGACCAAGGGCCGGCCCCGAGATATACATGAATACCATAGATTAGAAAGTACATGCAAATGTATTGATAAGCCACTTTACCTACTCCACAATCTGATAAGGACCAATAAAACACGGAGTTCATTTACGTGACTTCAAAGCTCTTACCAAAGACCAACATGTGAGTAACTCTCAAAACACATGATCCTTTTCTCAAAGCTAAGATCCTTCTCTCTTATCATGATAACTCTTCGACGACTGGAAATCTTCATCTTTACCTAATCATCTTAATCTTCTAGCAAGATGTTAAATTATCTCAGTCCAACCACAACACTCTCACGGATTCATACTAACATAAAGGTGTCCTACACCTTCTTCCATACAAAGCTTTAAAGGAGCCATTCTAATACTCGAATGAAAACTATTTTTATAGGTAAACTCAATAAAAGGAAAATAACTATCCCAAGCACCTCCTTTCTCTAAAACAAGCTCTCAAAGATCCTCCAATCATTGAATTGTCTCTTCAATATGACCATCGCCTCATGGATGATACGTCAACTCAAACGCAACTTAGTACCCAAAGCATCTTGCAAACCTACCCAAAATGTGAAGTAAACTCGGATCTCTATCTGAAACAATACTCACGGAACACCATGAAAACTCACAACATTCTCAACATACAACTTCGGCAGCCTATAGGATAATCCATCAAAATTGGAATAAAGTGAGCAGATTTTTCTATCCATCCAATAACCCAAACAAAGATCATGACTACCTGGGTCCTCATAAATCCATAAAAATCCATAGAAATGATATCTCGTCAAAGCAGTGATTGAGGATTTGAATATGAATTCGCATCCTCTGCTCAAAACGATTTACTCTTTTGATTTGTTAATAAAGATGTCATGTAGCATCGCTTTTATTATTTTCAACACAAGAAAGATGATTTAATGATTATGAAAAAGGGAAAGTGTTAATACCCTCAATTGATTTGATATGTGAATTAACTGCAAACTAGACGCAACACATGGGAGATTCTCGAGTAAGGGGTTTGTTATATAAAGGAATAGATGGAGCACCTAAATATATATATAGTTATCTATAGCTTTATATATGAATATGTTTGATATGTTTGTGTGTTTTAATTGCTATTTCTATGATTGGGAAAGTTTCTCCTTTGGGATTTCAAGAAGGATATTATGAGGGATCCTATGTTTTGTTATTATTGTGCTCGCAAAGATCGCGGGATCTTCTCGACACATATCCTAGTGGGAATCGAGCATTTGTAGCTCGGATCACAGGGATCTATGGTTTGTTTGGTCTGAGGGAGAAAGAAATTTGCCTCAAGGATGAGACCTTGGCCTCACGTGATTCTCAAAAGGATGAGAAATTCAGAGTAATCGTAGTTCCCACTTATGCTAGTGGAAAGCAATGGATGTTAGTAAGAGACATACAAATGTCATCTTAATAAAATGTATCTAATCTATTTCATCACATACATTTTGAAAAGTTTGATTGATTGAAATCTTTCGTCGTAAGTATTAGGTGTTTTGTTTGAGTACAAGCTACCACTTACATGTTTAAGAAAGATGTTTGAAAATGATTGAATCTTTTAATTGTAAGCATTGGGTGTTTTTCTTGAGTGTACAAGCTACCACTTACAATTAAGAGATGTTTTGTTTGAAAAGAGTTTGAAAAGTTTTTGATTGTATGTGATGTGATAGATGAGATACTTCTTCCATAGAGATGATAAATGTCTAAATCTCGAGGAGAAATTGATTGGATTAAGGATGCTTAAGAAGCCCATGGGTCCTTCTATTGTTAGCCCAAGAGGAGGCATTCCGAGGGTCATCGAGGGTCCTATGAAGCTCAAGAGGAAGCTATAGGGTATGGCGGCTTTATTCTTAAAAGGGATTTCACCGAAACCATCCTTTTGGAATTAAGAGCAATTTCACCGAAATTATACTCTGTCTATCGTAACGCTGGTGATTCTTTGTATTGTAAGCCCTAGAGAGAGGCTGTTAAGAGATTTTATGGTCTCTTTCATTGTATGATGCCCAAGAGAGGCTAAACTCAATGAGGAGTTTTGAACGAAGCCCAAGAGGAGGCACTCAATGTGGGAGTGAGTGTCTTATATGAAGCCTAAGCGGAGGCTAAACTCGATGAATGAGTTTCTTATATGAAGCCAAGAGGAGGCTGAACTCGGGAGAGTTATCTTGTATAAAGCCCAAGGAGGCTAACCATGGGAAGCTACTGTTGTAACTAGTTGTTATGTTATAACTAGACAATTATATAAACAAGTGTGTGTGATATGTATTCACAGGAGTTTATGAAGGAAATATAAACAATGTATGATGTTTATTTACAAGAGTTTATGAAGGAAATATAAACAAGTGTCCGTGAAACGAACGTCCCAAACAAGTTTAACTTGGTTATTTACAAGTCCAATGTGTACAAGGAAGTAAGTATACACGGACGAGGATTTATGTACAGAGAAAGATGGATGTACATAGGAGGGTTGGACTTACACTATAAGGGTAGCCCATTGGTTTGAAAGCGCCTACGTGAATACCGCCCTTTCAATATCAATGGTATTCAAAGTATATATGCATTTAAACGAGAACAAACGATCAAGTTTATCCTGTTTGTAAACAAGTATCCAGATTATGCATGCATAAAGATTGGTATGAATATAAAATGAATTTTTGATATGTACAAGGAAAATATGTATGTACATAAAATAATGTTTTGTTTGTGTATACACAAGTGAGGTAACAAATGATTAAAGTTTGTCTCGATTGAGAGTATAAAAAGTATCCGTGTTATGTATAGCATAAAATTTGTATGTATCTGAAAAGAGTTTGATATGTACAAAGAAATATTATGTACATAAAATAATGTTATGGGACTTACAATTATAGGAGGCCCATTGGTTTGAAAGCGCCAGGAATAATGCCCTTTCAATACCAATGGTATGCAGTGTAAAGTGAAACAAACGGAAGAAATTTGTCTCAGATGGCGTACAGGTAAAAAGACGATACATAAAAGAAATGGATATGCACAAAGAAATATATGTACATAAAAAGAATGTTTTTGGGACTTACACCGTAAGGGAGGCCCATGATCGATTGAGAAATTCGAGAGAAAACGAATTCGGTTTTATCGTTTAAATCGGATCGATCATGGTAAAAATGATGTAAATTTGATGAAAAGTTTTGAAAAAATGATTTAAAAAGTGTTTTGAAAAGTGAAGTTTATTCATGAGAAGTTTTGAAAAGAATCGGAATTCGAAAGTTTGAAAAATTCACCTTTAAAGGTGGTTTTGAAAAGTGCTCGAAGTGTCGTTTTCGGCTCGATTAAAACATAATCAGATGAAATTTTTTTCTGAAAATTTTTGCACTATCATAAAATAGATACATTTATTGACAAGTGTACAAAAAATCATCTCAAAATGAGGAGTTTTGATTGGTTAAAAAAAAAGTTTGTAAGAAAATGAAGAAAATATGAAGAGTTTTTAAAAAATGGTCCACGGGAGGTTCAACCCATGACCATTGGGGTGGTTACGTGGCGTAGCAAGTACTACGAGCGTGTCGGGCAAACCGCTGGACAAGCGCCATTCGCTTATTGAAACAAAAACACGTGTTAATATAATATTGGAAAATTTGAATTTAAAAACTCAAGAACACGCCACAACGCCCTTTTCTTCATCTTTGATTCCCGCATTTTGTAACTTGCTCGCTTTGATGAAATTGGAAGTTGTAACATGAAAGTTGCTCGATTTTTTAACAAGGAATATGATGATGGTTGTTAATTGCATTTATTTTTGGCCTAACACAATTGAATTCTGGAAATCACTTAAGAACCCTAGAACTGTAATTTCTAATTGAAATGATGTGTAGTTGATGATTTTTCAAATTGTTCGAGGGTTAAGGATCGTGATAGGTGCGTAAAACAAATGGCCAAGTGTTTTTCATTTAAATGCAAGGAATCATGATATTGAAGTTTGAGTTCTCACCGTTCAAGATAAGATCAAGATGATGTTGGAGTGTTTCCGCATGGATTTGATGATTGTTCGAGCTTCAACGGACAGCGAGAAAGTGTAGGAATGGTCTGCTTAGCGAGTCACGGATCGTATACCCAAGTCCACCCGTACAGTCTAAAATGGAGCTCGATTTATGGGTTAGAGTTGTTACAGATGTTGGTTATTGATCCGCATCATGTCTATGATGTTCATAGATGATGGATGTTTCGAACACAAGTTAATCGAGCCTAACCAAGAATTCGAATCCTAAGGCAGCGTTTGTTCAAGTTTGAAAAGCATGACATATAATTCTGAGTTTTGTCTTAGTTCATGTTGCTTTTATGTTTTAGACAAGTTTGATATTGATTATGAAATATGTTTGACACCAAAGTTCATCATAGTATTCACTAAATTTCAAAATTGCAAGTTATCCTCACTTTGAACTATAATTCAAGAAATTGGAGAAAGTGGAAGGAAAGCATGAACTTGCATTGCTTTGGTGTGTTTTGAACTTGAAAGGATTCTCTATTTATAGGTCAAAAGTTCAAAAATTAAAAGGACACATGGCATTTGTAATTCAAAGTTGCCAAAGGGCAAGAAAGACTTTTGCAAAAGGAAAGGAAGCTTCCTTTAACCATGTGTAAAAATCAATTTGATCTTATCTCTCAATTATCTCTAGCTGATATTTATCACTCTAAACTCCATTTGGCAAGGTGGCATTGCTTCTAGATGAAGAAATCACAAATGACCTATAATTTGAAGTTTTGAACTTTGAAAATCATGTTCATGGAGCCTTATGTTTCAATTTCAAAAGTATAGCTAGACTCCATGGATTTGAGAGTTCTTGGACATTTTGGAAAGCTTGTTTCAAGAGCTACAACTTTCATGTTTTGAGTTTTTCCAAATCAAAGTGGAATTATGTGAAAAAAATGCCATAAGTTTGGAAAATATAAAATTTTAACATTTAGAATTGAACTTTGACTTTTGTTGACTTTTCCAAATTTTGATTTTTATGATCATGATCGATCATTTGAAGTATTTTGATGGAAAAGTTTTGATTTGAAAATTTGACCAAAAGTCAAAGTTTGACTTTTCTGCGGTATGAATTTTCATCGATGTTTCGAATTGAATGATGAAGTCTCGTGAACTTCGATGTTTTGAATCCGTATATTAGGTAAATATGTTTTATCTAAGATGTAATGACCAATCTCTAGCCAAAAAGTCATTTATTGTTCAAAAAGTCGAGAATACTCATGCTCGATCAAAACCCTAATTGGTCGATCCTCAATCTGATCAAGGAGAAAAGATGGATATTCGATGATCGAGGTTGATGATTTGATCAAGATAGATCAAATGAGGTGAGTAAACTCAAACCCAATTGGTTGCTTCTTGAATCGATGAAAATCATGAAACCCTAATTTTGACCCGTGAATGTTACACTGACACGTCGCTCGAATCATAGTAATGCAATGATGCAAATGTAAGGTGGTATATTAGGTCAAAATTGTATGATATATGCCCTATTTTCTTTTAACTGAAGATGAAGATGAATATCTTTGTTTTGATAGGTGTAAAGAGACTTAAATCGTAATACACAAATTTTGGACCTAAGATACCAAAAATGCGGATGATGTAAAATGATTGTAAAAGTTTTACCCAAATGATATCAAAGAAATGACATGGTGGGAAAAATTTTGTGAGGATGACTCGATCCGCTTCAAGAAAAGAGGATCCTATTTGTTGGGAAACACGCAGATGTCTCATTGGGAAAAGAGATTCACAAACATGTGAATATCCGTTTTGCTTTGAGAAACAAAGGGATTACCTTCACGTTCTTATGACAATGTTTAAGGTAAGTAAAGATGACATTACCAAGTATCACCCTTGTGATAGTTTATGGTAATGAAGTATAAAGATATTACCAATTATCGCAAGAATGTGATAATTATAACAAGGTAAATCTTTTAAGAAATTTTGTTTGAGTATTCACTTTTGTGAATATCTCGACAAATGATGGAAACGGATCTCAAATGAATTTCGAAGATATTACCAATTATCGAAAGTGATAACTATAACAAGGTAAATCTTTGAGATATATTATCACATTCATCCTTGTGAATAACAGACAAGGAAAGAAACAACTCAAATGAGTTTCTACTTTCTTGAATAAAATCTTGCCGAGGATCTTCGAGAAAACGCGGGCATTTTGATCTAAGACATGTGTTTTCTTTAAACGTAAAGACAACTGCTGGGGAATTGTGACGGTCGTGATTTGACTTTGTTGAGAAGAACAAACTTTCATGACAAGTTTAAGAATGAAAAAGAAATAAGCGCTCAAATGATGAGGCATTGCTTATTGCTTTGTTGATTATAGATGTGGTTCTATCCAGGAATGAATCGAAAGAAAGTGGTTAATCAAAACTTTGTTCCCGATGAGGAATAATCTTAACTGGGGAAGAGAGAAAAGATGTATCGCTTTGGGATAATCTATTGGGGATATGATTGTACTTACATGAGTAAGTGTGATTTAAACCAGGATATGAAAGCAAACATTTTGAGGAATGCAAAATGCATGAATGATGCTATTATGTATGAATGTCATGAATGTTATATGCATGCTAACAATACTTGACAAAGACACTAAAGAGGCATTTGGAAAAGGACCACGCTACGCTCGAACAAATACTTAGCAATATCCGTAAAGAATGGTGTAGACGCTACGATGAAGGATCCGAGTCAGCTTTAAACTTTCTGAGAAAGGCATTTCATTGGCAACTTTGTTAGGAATTTTGGATAAGAATACCGCCCTTTGATGATTTCTCGGAGGAAAAGAAGACTCCTAGCAACCATTCTATCCTTCGAGATTGAAACACTCGTAGGAACTGCTGAAGTTCTTTTCTGTTCATAGTTCAAAGGAAATTTCGCTTTTTGCAAAAATTTGAAGTAAAATTCATTTAAACCGCTTTTAGTTTCAAAAGTGATTTTCACAATAAAAGCGTCATTTTGCAAAACAGAATAAAGTAAGGATTGCAAACAAAAGGCACAAGGTTCAAATTTATTGATAGAATGGTAATCAGCCAAAGGCGTGATCCCATGAGTTATTTACAAAAGTTGGAAATGATAATTTATTGGGAAAAGGCTACATTGAAAGCAAATAACCACTATTATCCCTAACAATTTTGAATTCCAAACTGTGTTTGTTGCTTCTGAAGATTTGATTGAAGATCCGTTGACGGAAGATTCTTCAGATTGACGAAGTACGGACTGATTGCAGTTACTTTGTCATTTTTTGTATCCCTATTTTTGCCTAGATTGCCTTTTTAGGTTTTCAATCTATCCGACACCGCTTATTGTCTCTAATTTTGCCCGGATCGCCTCGTGTTTTCAATCCACCGAGACGCTTTTTTTGCTCTACTGCTCGTTTTCGACCACCGAAATGTTCTTTTGTTTTTTTTAGACAAATTATTTTTGACCGCATCAAGATTCACAGGATGCGGAGTTCATCACCGTCCATGGTTGTGAGAGTAGCAGCACCGCCTTAAAAGCTTTTGACGATGTACGGGCCTTCATAATTAGGAGTCCACTTGCCCCTAGAATCAAAAAGATAGAATCTTTTAAGCACGAGGTCGCCTTCTCGAATTCACGAGGTCGGACCTTTGTCAAAGCTTTCTTCATTCTTCTTTGATATAGTTGTCCGTGACACGAGCGGTCAGCGCTTTTCTTCATTAAGTCTGACCGATCGTATTCGCTTGACACCATTCACCCCAGATCGCTTTTGTTTCCATGAGAACCTCATTGACTCGGATCTCAACTTCTACGGGAGCACCGCCCATGTCAGATACTAAGAAAAGGGAGTTGCCCTCGTTGAAGCGCGATCAGGTGTTAGAAACATGCAGAGCAAATGGCGATTTCCGCCTTGTAGGTGGTGATACCATCTTCCGACAATCTTTTGATGTTTTTGTTGGCAGCTTGAACGCCGGTTCATCTTTTGGCCGGTAAGGAGATGAGTTATGATGCTCGATCTTGAATTCCTCATACGCTCTTTCATTATTTTGTTGTTCAAGTTTGATCCATTGTCCAATGATCTTGCTTGAACTCCATATCGGCAAATGAGGTTGTTCTTGATGAACCTCACAACCACTTGTCTTGTAACGCTGGTATAAGACGCTGTCACCCATTTGGTGAAGTAATCAATAGCTACTAGAATGAAGCGATGTCCGTTGGACGTTTTGGTCCGATCATTTCGATCATGTCAATGCCCCACATGGAGAGAAAGGCCACGAGAAGAGAGAACGTTGAGTAAAGTTGCGGTACATGGATCTTATCTCGCGAGATCCGAACTTGTGATATCTTTTGACGTGTTTAAAAGAATCGATTCCATCGCTATCCAATAGTACCGCTCAAGATTTTTCCGACATTGCATGCCCAGCTGAATGGGTTCCAGGACCCTTCATATGCATGATGATCGTCTCCGCTTTTGTCCGCCGACGATCCGAGCGTAACCATGTCGGTTTCTTTTGTATAGCACATCTTCGAGGAAGAAGTTTCAGAAAGCCTCCTGGTTTTCATCACTGTACGTATTCGAGTGGGTACGTGTTTGAAGGAAATGATATCGTGGAACCACGGTTTATCATCAAAGACCGCTCAGCTTGCAAACACATATGTGTCTTTCAAGGCGTTTGATGCGGATCTTAGGCATATCGCTCCAATCGCTGATTTGAACATGGAAGATAGAATTGCAAGGCCCGCCATTCGATTCGATCTCGAGGATATGATGCGCTCAACTTTGTTGAAGAAAGTCAACAAACGCCTTGCATAATTCTATAAGGAATTAGACCAAGATGATGAGTTTCATACTTGTCTTTAATTTGATTGATCACAAGGGTCGAGTCTCATATATGTCAAGGATCTTGATCTCAAGTCGATGGCTTCTTCGATACCCATGATGCAAGCTTCAGACGCGATGTTGTTGGTGCAATCAAATAGTAGTCTAGAGGAAAACGGGATATGAGAACCCTGGAGTGATGATGACCTTCCAATTCCATTGCCAAAAATGTTAATCGCCCATCAAAATTAGGCCCCATCTAGATTCTGATCCGTCCTTCTTCGGTAGCGGTCGTCGCACCTTTCATCTTTGGCATAACATCCTCATCCGCAAAACACATTTGAGATTGGTATTCTGAGCGGTTGATAAGCCAAGATCTGCCGAGAATGTTTTGACCGCTGAGTATCGATGTCATATTCAGAAGCAGATCCGCCATCGAGCAATTCTTCCCGTTGCAGCCTTTTCAAAGACGACTTGATTGGATCCATTTTGAGATTAACCAAGTCGTTGATTGATCATGTAATCGCGGAGACGTTTTAGCCCACACCAAAGCACAACATGTTTTTCGAGCATGGAGTAACGAAGTTTCACACCTGTGAACTTTTACTCAAGTAGTAAATGGCATGCCTTTTCCACGGTGTCATCTTTCCGCCAAGCACGCCCCATGGATTCTTCTAGCACGTAAGGCATGTGATTAACGGCTTCCTTCCAATCGAGGGATCAATATTGGTGGTTCCATAGTGTATTCCTTGATACTATCAAAAGCTTTTGACAATCTTCTATCCATACAACTTTGATTCTTGCGGAGAAGTTTGAATATCGCCCACAGTGTAGCAAGCCTATTTGAGAGAAATCTAGAGATGTAATTCAACCGTCCGAGAAATCCTCTTTACTTGCTTCTCCGTATGTGGCGTAGGGCATTTCTTGAATAGCCTTGACTTCTCGTGGTCCACTTCAATACCCTTTGATTGACGATGAAACCTAGAGTTTTCCGATCTTACCCCAAAGGTGCATTAGGTTCAGTGAGCTGGAATTTTAGTCATTGAAACAACTTCAAGAGATACTCTATATGCTCATCTTCGCTGTCGACTATGCTATCATGTCATCCACATAGACTTCCACATCTCTTTGTGCATCATGTCATGGAAGAGAGTAGTCATCGCCTTTGGTAAGTTGCACCTACATTCTTTAATCCAAACAAAGATTACTTTGTAGCAAAAAGTGCCCCACGGCGTGATGAAGGATATCTTTCCATATCTTCGGAGCCATTCGACCGATTATAACCGAGAAATCGCTCCATGAAGGAAAAGACGTTGAATTTGCGCTATCCACTAGCATGTCAATATGGAAGGGAAATCGCCTTTCGACTTGCCTTGTTCAGATCTCGTAGTCAACACACATTCGGACCTTTCCGCCTTCTTGGAGAGTACTGTTGGCCACCATTGAGGATATTCGGCGAGGAAACCTACGTCGAGTCGTTTTTGAACTTCCTTTTGATTTTATCGCCATATCGTGGTGAACTTTCTCGCCTTTTTGCTTAACCGTGAACACACCGCTTTAATGGCAAATGATGCTCCACGACATCTGTATCTTCACCATGTCTCCGTAGGACCAATTAACACATCAACATATTTTTTGAGATCTACTTAAGCTTTGACGTTGTTGCTTGTTGAAGCTCCGATATTTACTTTTTCTGTCTTTCGTAACCTAAGTTGATTGCTTCCAGGTTCTTTGTGAGGTTGAATGATCCTTTCCTCGTGCTTTAGCGCCTAGAAATTTCATATGGAATCTCTTCTTCAACTTCTTCCTTGGCAACTTCATGGGATTTCAAAGTTGGGAGAGGGCATGTAGTTATTGCTTTCAATGGATTTGTCCATCCGTTAATCGCATATTCGATTTATGTTTGATTAATTAACTCCTTATAATTTTGTTTGAAAAAGTTAATGTGAAAGTGTATGCAGATTATTATTTTTTGAAGATTTTTTGTTTTATTGTGTTTTTAGGATTATCATTTCCGTGAGGGCAAAATGAAAAATAAACACAAAGTGTGGAATCAAAACAACGCATTTTATTTATGATTCACCATATGAAACAGGGCCCTAAAATACAAACTCATTCGTCTTGGGCAAGACAAAGAGAAATTATTTAAAATCTAAACCCTATAAAACATCTCTACACTTTGGGCAAAGTGAGAGTTCAAAACAAAAGCAAAGATAAACTACTTAGAACTAGGAGCGTTAGTCCGAACTTCAACGGGTTTCCAGTAGTGACGAACTCCTTGGAAGTCGAGGTACTGTAATTTTCCTTTGGTTTAACCCTCGAGTAGACTTTGGTCGTTGTTTGAGCAGGTGTTTTGAAGACTCGACGATGGACTTTGCTCGTGGTCGCTAAAGCGCCTTCTTCCCGCTGATGAATGATCGAAGTATGGGATATAGCATATGTGCTTCCTGTTGATCTTTGTGTTGAATTCTGAGGATGCACCTCCAATCTTCAATGAGACTCGCTGTCACGCGACACTTTCCACTTCAGATCCTCGAATCGATCTCCGATCTTCAAAGGATCATGTTGATGTAGTGATAATCCGATCCGTTTAGTGAATTCCACAAAGCAGTTAAAGGTAGATCTTCTTCGACCTCGATATGAGTAGATCAGAAGACGAGTATACCTCCTCCGATCTGACTAGTATACTCAAGAATCACCCCATCCCTGTGGTCAGATATCTTCGATTCTCGATTCTCGCGCAAAGATACTTTACCATGTAGTCAAATTTACCACCTGGTTCTCCCAAGGTATCCCAAACTCGAAGGGATGTGGATTTTCATGTCGACGCAGGGACATGTCTTTGAATTGATCACCGGCGCATAATTCCTCTTGAGACACATATTCGTATCGCTATAAGTGCTCCACTTCGATTCGTGAGGGATCCTCTTCATCATCTTCAATGGTGACAACGCTAACCTCTTGGAGAACAGGTTTAAGAAACCCCATTGTTGAAGACTTCTTTAATTGGACGTAAGTGCTTCATCCTTTTGCTTGTCTTTGGAGAATATGAGTGTGAACCCGAGTCCGCTTTTGTTACTTTACGTGTTTGATTACTTGTCCCCATCCTTCAAAGATTGCCATCTTTCACTATCGGCCGCTTCTTTATATGAAGAGATAGATGATCCGCTTTTTGCCGGTAGATTCATCTTCTAACGGATGTTCGAGGAGATGTGTTCTTCAATGTCATTATGTGATGAAAGAGAAACCGACAAATGGCTTACCAAAGCTTGTTCACCACCGATGGTCACCAACTTTCCACGATCGTGAATTTTAATTTCGATGGAGAGTGTAGTTATCGCCCCGCCTCGTGGATCCAAGTTCTTCCTAGTAGACAATCAGAAGCCGCACGTCCATGACTTGGAAAGTAATTTGGAAAGTGTATGACCAATTGTCATGGGAGATCAACTTCCCAATAACCGACTTCCTTGACCCATCAAAGCTCTACTACTATGTCATTGAACTTCATTAATGTCCCTTTGTAAGCCAAACGAGCGAGTGTCGCCTTTGGCATTACGCTCAAAGATGTACAAGATTCACTACCAATACATTGGACAGGAATCCGATGGCAAATCATGAGATGCAAGGCCAAGTTGTGATCTTCCTTCTTCCTCGAAGTTCCTCACATCGAAACTTAGATTATTACAAGTCGTTATGTCAGCGACAATACCTCCAAACCGGTCTCAGTAGTCACATCATGGTCTATATAGGTCGGTCTAATACTTTCATTAAATCCTCTCGTGAGCTTCGAGTTGAGGAGCATGACAAGATTGAAATCTTGGAAGGAGTTCGCACGCTGATCCACGACTAAGATTCGCTTTTCTGATTAATTTCAGATTCATCAAAATCGCTGACGCGGCTTTATCAAGAGGACCAACATTTGTGTCAGTTATCAACGGAATCGCTGCGGTGATTCTCAAGGTATGTTAACCGGATTTGTCCGACAATGTGAACTGCGCAGTGGTCTTGGTGGCACGTAAGTGTACTCGCCCATTTCGTGTTACCTGCTCGATTGCTATATTGACATTAGCTGGAAGAGTAGGTATGGGTTTCTCCTTCCCATCCTCTATCGTGGTTGCATTGTATTGGTAAGGAATTGCTTTGGTAGAACTGTATGGAACAGACCGGTAGGCAAATCACCAAAGAGACTCGGGTGCGGAACTGCTGTATTCAATTTCCACATGTTTGGGTACGTTGAAACAAGGGATGATATTACTCGGATTTTCCGAGTTGATATCTCGAGACCAAAGCCTGGGCGCGAAAATCAACGTATTTTACGCTACGGTCATTCTGCTTTATAGATCAGAGGTCACCGCTTCAACAATCGCCAATGTCTCGCTTATGGTGGGACATCCGAAGATCCTTGAGCGTATGTGGCAATGCTGCAGTAATCGCGGTTAGTGAAGGTGCTCATTAACAGATGCTTCATGGAGATGCAAAGTTTCCTCCGATCGCTTACGCTCGTGACAAGATACCGCTCGTATTTCTTAGTATCAAACTCACCATGTCTCGATGGATAGCGGATTGGCTCAGACGCTCGATTTGTACTTCTGAAGGAAAGAAGATTAGATTTACTAATCTTGTACTTCTACTTTAATGTTATGCAATGCTCAAGGTCATGGCCTCAGTTCCTTGGTGAAAAGGGCAGATACGCCCATGAAAATTACCATGGCAATTTTTCGAATCGGAGGTGGTGATCTTAACCTGTGACGATTCTTTCTATTAGCGAGGTAAAGTTCCGCTATTGCCTGGGTCGAATTACATGGACCCGAGGCGCACGGTTTTGATTTCGAACTTCCGAGCCTCGCTGACGAGGGTCAGCGAGTTTGTTGATTTTGTTGAAATCATGAGCAATTCCCCGTGGTTTAGACTTGTGTTGACGGCGTGGTGCTATGGCGCCTACCTATCATTGTTGAATAAATTCTTCACGCTTCCTCGATACCATTCCTATGTCATGTTTGTCATACCCCAAAATTTGCCCTCCATCTTCTCAAGAGATTTCATACATCTATACTCAAGGATTCTCAAGAGTCGATCGCATAAACCTCTCCTAGACAATCAACCCAAACTAGGGTTTGGTATCTCTCAAGTCAAGATGGGCTCAACATCTCCAATGGTCTTCATGCCTCCTCATATGCTTCAAAGATTCTCCATGTCAAGTTTCAAGCCTTACAAGTCAAGTTTCCTGACAATTGCTCGATGGTCAAAATCACTGTATTGGACAAAAGTCAACTGTGGTCAACATATGTCAAACTTCATGATTTTGGTCAACATCCTCATTTTGAAGTTACATTCATCATTTGATCAAGGGTTGATCATGATTCATCAAGAAAACTCAAGATTTGCTCAAAAGTCAAACTTTCTAAATTAGGGTTTCTAGTGAAAAGTCAACTCGAACTTTGACTGATCATAACTTTCTCATACTTTCTCGAAATTTTCCACCTCTTGTTTTGAAGGAAATTCAATTCTCACAACTTCATGTCTCACAAGAATGTCCAAAAATGCTTCATTTGAGAGGTATAGCTCAAAACATTACAGTCATTTTCAAAGTCAACAAAAAGTCAACTTTTTGTTTTGAAGATATATTGAGCATGGTAACTCCAATTGAGATGAGACCAAAAGGTTGGTTAGAGGACTCTTAGAGCTTTACAAAAGTCCAAGAACACTAAAAATGTGGAAAATTGAGCAAGATACATTATTCAAGTTGGGCAATTTTGACAATGCATAAAAAGGACATTTTGGTCAAAATCAAAATTTTCCAAATGGGCCTAAAATCTTTGATCCAAACTTGTTCATGACATTATTCTTGACCCATAAATGTTGGCTATATAATTTATTTTATTAATTTATTTTTGAATTTAGAACATTTAATTCAAAATTAAATTATATAAATATGAAAATCAATATTTTTCCAAAGTGATATTTTATATCTTCCTGAAGTCCAAGATAGCCCAGACTTCACAAATTCGTGCAAGATCATGCATTGAAGAAGAAATCAATTTTCAAGAAAATTGATTTTATTTGAAAATTGAATGCTCCAAATCAAATCTTTTTCACTCCCTTGCCATCCAAATCTCTATAAATACCAAGCATCATACTGCCACCACAAGGAGGAAACCCTAGCT
This sequence comes from Vicia sativa, assembly GCA_021764765.1. NCBI lineage: Eukaryota > Viridiplantae > Streptophyta > Magnoliopsida > Fabales > Fabaceae > Vicia > Vicia sativa. The sequence continues at coordinate 294,803,356 of CM038792.1, forward strand.
CAAGCAAACCTTATTTTGCCAAATTTTTCAAGAATTGGAGAAAATCGATTTTATTTCCACCACTTTCAGCCTTCAAACACCATTCCATCGTGCTCGTAAGTTCGAGTAAGAATGACTATTGTCATCGATCAAACCATCCGAATCGAGCCCCGTACACGCATACATATTCAACTTTTTGATTTTTGCATTGATTATCATGTTTGTGTTAATTGTTTCTAATGCCTTTTTGTGTTCAAGAGACTGTTAGGTTCGATCCGGGCAATCGCTAGCAAGTTTGAACGATAACTTCATAATGCCATGTTAGGTTTTCGAGTCGTTGAAGTTTCAACCGATCATGCACTTTCGTGAGAAACTATACCATTAGAATCGCAAGGGTCGATTAGGGGTAGGTATTCTCATTTATCTTCGTGTGTTTTGATTTTGTTGATCGAGATTTAATTTGTGTTCGCCGTGACCATATTAATCCGGCCAAGTACTGGTATGCAAAGCGTTGATCTGATCTTCCATCTAATAATTGGGGTCCACGCGCTTATTCCAATTTTAGCATAATCGTGACGCTGGCCATCATTCATATTCAAATGATTTTGTCTTTCCAACACACAGAGCCAAATGTCCCAAAGTGGTTCAGCGCCTCGTGCAAAGATATTTCCTGTCCCCTGCTCGATCCACCTGTGGCCTGGTTTTGTTTTCCTTTTCCAAACTTCAAACTTTTCATATTATTTTCATATTTTCATTTTTTTTAATATTTGTATATTTTAATTAATTTATATTTTTATTTATGCATTAAAATCATCAAAAATTATTTTTCTTTTTATATTATTTTTTGAAAATCTTATTTAATTTATAAATTAAAAATACAATTTTGCATGCATATTTATTTTTTTATTCATAATTTTGCATTTAAATCACTTTTAATTATTTTAAATTATTAAATTGCATCCAAAATCCAAAAAATTATTTTAACATATTTATATTATTTCCAGATGTATATTTTTCTTATATTAAAATTTATTTTTCTAACATTTTTCTCTTGTTCAATTATATCGTATTTTCCGATCTCATTCTCTTGCAAAGTTGATCCGATTCGACGATTTTTCTTTTATCATTTTATTTTTCAATAATGTAATCGTTTATGGGATGTAATAGTTTAAATTAGACTATTTTCCGCATTTTAAATTATGTATCCGCCTAAAGCCATGTAATAGCGTAGGATTTACCTTTCCATTTACATTCCGTGATTATTTTCCGCACCCTATAATTGCTAGTAACTAGGGCATGGCAAGATAATAATGAACATAGCTCACACTAATTTTCAAGATAAAATATCAATCAACACACTCTTCTTCACACATGCACCCCTTTTAGGTAATTCTCTCGCTGCTTTACGAATTCAAATGGTCATGTCCTCGAACGAGGTATTCTAGCACCGCTGCCTTCCAAACAAATCATCATAGTCCTTCGATACAAAGATCATAAGACCCACGATGTCGCCTCCCAATACATGATCTTGACCTCGATTGTCGCCCATTAAAAATGATGATAGTCCCTTCGAATGTGCTAGGATACTCGCAAGTTCTTCTATGACCATCCGATGTCCTTCAATGTCCCGCTTATATCCAACTAATGGAGCTACCTACTAACTAATGGTATGGTAGAGCTATTCTAAAGGAACGTAAAAGTACAAAACGACCAATTGAGTGGGTAATAAGTCTTTTAGTTGCTTGCTCTAAATCAAATGCTTTTCACACCACACACTCTTTTTCAAAGTTCAAACTTTTCAAAACGAAACATTTTAACACTTTGTATACACTCCTACATGAGTCATTACAAAGTCAAAGCGAAATGCCTTTTTCAAAATATTTGTCAAACACACAAAGCAATTTTAAAAGTGATCTAGAGTAACTAAGAGCCCGTGAGATAACTACGGATGGAAAGGGGTGCTACCTTCCCTTTCATAACCATTCTCCTAACTCGTAATCTAACGAAGGTCTTTTTCTCGTACTTTTACCTTCCTTAATTGATAAAATAAAAGTCGGTATACTTCGCTATCCGACATTTTGATACAAAATCCTACAAAGTCGGGCTCAATTGTTACGTAACCGCGACTACTGAGGTCCTAAAGAGAGAATTGCCTTTAGGGATTTCTAGATAACCTTTATTGCTTTTTGTTAGACTTGTATGCTTTATCTTTAAGGGTTGCTGGTATTATATTTGTGGGGATCCTACACCCGGATCCGGTTTCCTTTTAGGTAAGGAGTAATAAATCATCGCGACTGCTAGACGATATCAAACGGTCAACATGATGGCATGCTAGTGTGACACTTTGGTTGTCCCGATACTTCATTCCCAAGTTGAAGATAGTATTTGGCTTCATGGTGTCATCAAGCGCTAACTAAACTTTTAGAACCTAATTGACCCATCTTGGCCATTGAAGGTAGTGAGACGATTTTTGGTGTAGACTAAGGTTGGTTGATACCGATGCTACGCCTAGATCGACTTTGGGATATTTTTTCGATCACTTACTTTCAGCATTATTGAAATGCTTAGAAAGATCGATGATGTGAGATTCCTAGAACCTTGCTATTATTATAGGATGATGAACCAACCAACTGGGTAATCACCTATACTCATGCAAGCCTTAACCCTAGGCTCATTGTGTGAATTGTTTGTAAAGTAAACATGACATCATGACATCATTTGCATTGCATATCATTTCTAACTATTTCAAGGACCTAGGATTTATCTTTGCTGCTTTGTAGGGGAATTATGGCTTCTAGAAAGACTATCCGAATCAACTTACGGTATACCTTTCTCACCAAAGAATTGGTTTCGTAAATTCGACCATGCCCGCCCATCAAAAGACATGGTTATCTACTTGATTTGGTTATCTGTTTTGAAGAAGATATGATGCATGTCCTATTCCAGTTCTTTTGATCCCAAACACCATTGCTTTACATTCCCAGATTATCGCTTTCTCACCGAAGAGAGTTCTCAGTTACTTGGATACCTATTTTGACCAAATGCCATTCACGGTCTAGAAAAGGTTCCTAGGTAATAAGACATTGCATCCGCCTTACATCTTAAGCGCCGTACATGAAGCCAATTGGGAAACTAGAAGTGAGTTAAGGGTTTACTTTCCAAGTTCTTAATTAAGAAAGCCCGAGAATTTCTCAAAGTTATGAGTTTCCATGCATTCAAGACATTGTGGCCTTGCTAATCTATGGTTTGGTTCTATTCCTAACTCGGATCAATTCATAGATGTCAATGCCATCAAGTTGTTTCACCCGTAATCCTGCCTACTTTACTGGAGACATCCTACATTCTCTCCACACTGCACTACTAAGCGACAAGGAACCTCATGTGTTGGTACCATTATTTCCAGGTGGTTTATTTCGCACCTTCCTCCATCGCTTTGAAGAATGAACAAAGGTTGAGATGGTCTCAAAGGTTGATGTCACTCTCTCATTCGATATCCGTTGAATCTTTTCTCTCAAAAGGACTTCACCTTCATTGAGCTGTGGAGAATTCTAATGTACCACTACTTGGTATAAGAGGAGGTATTACTTACAACCCTTCTAGCTCTACGCAGTTTGGTTTTGCTCAAGAGATGGTCCACATGATATGCTTCTCCAAGATGTTGTGTTCGACTACAACCACGATCTCCTAATCACCGACTTAAGGTTCATACACGCTGCATGGTAAAGAAGATCGATACCAAGACTTTGGGGCACCAAAACTCCATTCCTTGGGAACCTTACTCAAATGGGTGAGAGCTCGAGCTCAAAACCTCATGATGCCATTCACTGCTCTACCAAGAATTATGGAACCCCTTGCTATAGGTGACATACCCTATAATCGCTCTCCATCCCGACATGCCTACCGATTTTGAAGACTTGAAGAGACTCGATTCAATTTCAAGGAAGAAAGGGATACCTTGAAGCTCAATGCTATGCAAGTGAGAAGAAAGTGCTAGAGTTGACCGCTACTTCACGAGGAGCGAAACATCAACGCCCACCGCACCAAGAGGAAGCGCCTATGGAGACTTAGAGCTTGGATTTATATGTTTTCTTTTATTGTTTTGAACTATCTTTTGTACTTAAAAAAGAAAAAGAATAATAAGAAGAGTACTAATAAATGTTTGTTCATTGCTTGTTTAACAAATTTAAATCTCTGTCCTTGAAAACATTGCATTGCATTCGCATAAACATTGCATATCATAGCATAACATTGCATCTGTGTACATTGAGATTGTTTTTCATTTGCTCGCTATTTATTTTAGCGTAAATGGCTCTTGAATAGTCCACAAAGATCTTCAAGCTCGAATGCCTGGGCCAGCAGATGTTCACCACTTGGTCCAAGGCCAAGAAGATCCAAGCCATCAACGAAGAAGAAGGTCATGGTCTCAACATGGGCGTACGCTACAAAGGTGGTCCTAGGTGGTTTGATAGAGCTCTCAAGGAAGTGTCAAGACCGAACAAAGTAACAAGGGGAATGGGAAGGAAGTCAGCCGAGCCCGAGAAGAACATGATGATGGCCAATACTGATGAAGATGATAAGTACAAACAACTTGAAGACCGTCAATGCCGTGGAAAACTAAGATGTCCAGCTGAATTTTGATGATCCGAGTCTTGTTCCCGGTGTTGTGATTCCTCCCAAGTTCAAAGTTCCTACTTTGCCAAGTATGATGGCATGTCTTGCCCTAAGCCGCATCTGAAGTCCTATGTCCGTAAGATCAACCCCCACACCGATGATGAAAGTCAGGATGCATTATTTTCAAGAGAGTTTGTCCGAACTCAATTGGATGGTATTATCACGAGAGAATGACCGTATCCCATTTGGAGTGACTTAGCTCGATGCTTTCTGTGCATATGAGTACAATGTGAATTGACACCCACTGCATGCAACTACAAAGCATGTCTATGGGTCGATGAGAAGTTCAAGGAGTATGCTCAAGAGAGATCTAGCAAGAGTTCAACCACCCTTGTCCAATAGGAGTGGTTGATATGTTCGGGAACACCGACAGCCCATTCTTCAATCATCCGATTGAAACTCTCACCAAATTCACCGAAATGATATTGACAAAGAAGCGTATTGAAGCCGGTATCAAGAGTGGAAAGATTCATAGAGACATCTTCAAATGTCGCAAAAGATCTTTGGTAAGAAAGAAATAATGTCGTATGGTCGTAAAAGCCGAGCCAAGACCGACCGTGCTAACTGGGGGGCCAGGATCTCAATCCTACATCAAGACAACCTCACGAGACAGAATCGTAACGCGCCACGAAGACAGCTTTACTAAGATCAACATGCCTTGTCGCAAGCCTTGCAACACATGTTGAAAGCAGAGCGATAACCTCGAGGGATCCTCCTAAAATGTCAACACTTCTCTCCGAGATACAATCCTAATGCTAAGTGTGCTTACCACTCCAACAGCCTGCACAGACATGTTGCTCAAGAACAAGATTCAAGATATGATTGAAGCTAAGCAGATTGAATTTGATCCCGCTGAGACTCGAATGTGATCAACGCGCCTATGCCTAACCATGACAAGGTTCCAATGTCACAGACGATACTTATGTTTTCAACATAGATGACTTGACCATTCCTCCGATGACTGCAGAAGAATTTACAAGCCTGTCAATCCGTGGATGCCCAGAATTGTCGGTGCCCATCTCAGCCGATGGTCGTGCTTGGTCGAGAAGACGGTTCGCTGCATGATGGATAACCGTGAGATACTATTTCGAAACCACCGTGTGTAAGCGTGTGTGAAGAAATGTCTAAATGAAGATCGAAGATGCGAATGAAACCGCACCATCTGTGTGGGATACCTTGGGGCAGCCAAGTGGAAAATATGATTACATGGTGAAGTACACATCCCTCGAGAGTTACAAGATTCCTATTGAAGATGTTAAGGCAACCGGATGGGGTGACGATTTCCAAGACTATGCCGATGTTAACACTATAAGGATTTCCTCTCACGATCCTGTGCCTAAAGTGGCACCTCTCATTATCACTTCTCCAAGACCAGTCCATATTCCTCCGACAAGGCTATCCCTTGGAATTATGGAGTCGATGTTTACTATCATGGCCAAGCAAGACCCGACCATTGAAGATCTTATCATGAAGCTACCATTCCCGACATTGACATCACTGGCAAGCAGACCGAACCGAAGAGGTATTCTCCGTATCTTCTCCAAAAGACATCATGACCCAAACAGATTCCAAATATTCAATCCATCCAAGCCAGAGGAAAGAACCAGTGACTCATCCCCGCTCAACCGTATACCAAAGGAAGTTATCAAGACACTCCAAACAAGAAATGGAGGAAATTAAGATTATCAAGAAGAGTGACTACAATGTCAGGAATGCCAGACAGACCCTCCAAGATTCCATGCTTGCCGCTTCTGCTCGAGGCTCATGCTAATGCCTTGGTGAAGTTTCAAGAATGCTCATACCGCAAGACACCACCACCAACAAGTTTGTTGCTAGCCTGCTGCCAACAACGGCCTAGGGCTCGATGTCGATTTGACTCCGCCTAAAGAACACAACAAAGCCTTGCACATCTCTGGAATGCAAGGGCACCACATTGTCTCATGTTTTGGTGGATACCGGTTCTCGCTTCTGAATATCCTCAAGACCGCTTTTGATCGACTTGATGTCGAAGGGTGGTTCTAAGACCCAGACATTATTGTGAGAGCTGATGGTTCTAAGTTAATGCGATTGAGAGCTCACTCTTCCAAAGTCGGTTCCTAGACTTTTGATTCCACATTCTTTGTTCATGGACATCCGCCAGCTTACTCTTGCTACTTGGACGCCTCTTGATACATGGGGCGGGCGTTACACTTTCATACACTAAACAAGTACCCGGTGAAAGGGAAGGTTGTCACAAGACGTGGTGAAGAAGAGTATATGGTCATCTACAAATATTCCGATATCTCGAGATGGAAGGTGAATTTTGAGACTCCCCGTCAAGATTTTGAAACAATCCCTAGAGTCATGCCTGACTCTCCCATCACTCCCGGTTAACAAACCCGCCTTAGGATGGCCTCGAAAGATGCCTGCCGTCAGAAGTAGTACTATTTGGGGTCGCCCCCGATCTTCCTTTCAAATTTGACAAGACCGGTTTAGGCTTCACCATCAAGGGTCAAGATGATACGCCAACGTGCCGCCAACTTCCTTCCGCATCAGCCGTAGTGGAATCCATGCTATAGAAGACAACAACGACTTCGACATCGCTAGTGGATCTTTCCAACCTGCATCATGGGCTCAAGAATTGGAAGACTCAAGACGCTATACCAATCTCCTTTAGTCGAGTAATTGCTCTTTTTTGTTTTGCTTTTCGTATTTCTTTATGTTTTGAACAATAAACTTTGAAAGCTCGCCCGTGGGCATCATGGCTCGCTTCATGAGGGTTATTATCCGTCGCTTATGTATTTTCATTCAATAAATCGTTGGACTTTGCATTCAATTGTTTGTTTTCTTTTACTTTATCACCCCTTCAAAAAGCTATGTGTTTTTACACACACCCACGTGATACATCGCAGTAATCACTCCGAATCTCAATAATGCTATGCTATTGCTAAATATGACTTGATAATCCGATCTACCAAGTCAAGACGAAAGTGAGGAAGATTGTGAAGTGCCAGAGAACTTGCCGAATGCTACAGCAAGAAGAACGAGTTATACACCACCGAAGAGCAAGTCGAGGTTGTGAATTTGGGTACGACGAAGATGTAAGAGATCAAGATAGGAGCGGTCTTGAGAAAGTGTTAAAAAGATTGGTTCAGATGCTACGAGACTATATTGAGGTTTTTGCTTGGTCATACGAAGACATGCCTGGTTTAGACATTGATATTGTGGTACACCGATTGTCGACAAAGAAGTTTTTTCCCAAGAAAGGTATGTCTGCGCATGCGCCCCGAGATGTCGAGAAAATCAAAGCCGGGTTATGAAACGCTCAACACCGGTTTCTTAGCTGTCACCTCTATCCCTAGTGGTTGCAATGTGGTACCCGTGCTCAAGAAGGATGGCAAGTACGTAATGTGTGTGGATTACAGATCCGAACAAAGCAAGTCCGAAAGACGATTTTCCACTTCCTCATATTGATGTTCTAGTTGACAACACCGCCAAAGATAAGGTTTTCTCCTTCATGGATGGTTTCTCCTACATAATCGATCAAATGGCTCCTCAAGACATGGAGAAGACTACTTTGTTACACAAGGTACTTTCGCTACAAGGTTATGCCGCTTGATCGAAGAACCAGCGCCACTTATCGCGCTATGGTGACATTATTTCATGACATGATTCATCACGAGATGAGGTCTACGCCGACGACATGATACCGCATCACGATCGAAGAAGAACATCTTGATCATTTGCGTAAACTGCTTTGATGTTGAAGAAGTACAGACGAGACTTAATCCCAACAAGTGCACCTTGAGTCGATCCGGAAACTCCTAGGGTTTGTTGTCGCGGTAAAGGTATTGAGGTGACCCCGCCAAGGTTAAAGCTATTCAAGAGATGCCACCCCGACCGAGAAAGTGTCGAGGTTTCGGGCCGATTAAACTACATTGCCGATCATTGCACACCTAATCGCTACTTGTGAGCCAATCTTCGTTACTAAAGAAAGATCAAGTGGTAGAATGGAACGACGATTGCCGATCGCTTTTGACAAAATCAAGGAGTACCTACGTAATCCTCCCATCCCGATGCCAATCAAGGAAGACCTCTTATCATGTACTTGATAAAGTTGTTAGAGAACTCAATGGGGTGTGTGGGGCAACATGACGAGTCCGGGTCGAAAAGAGCATGCAATATACTACCTTAGCAAAAGTTTACCGATCGTGAAACAAGATACTCACAACCGAGAAAACTTGCAACGCTTTGGTCATGTTCGCCGACTCAAGACAAGATATGTTGACTCACACTACCTTATTGATTTCAAGATGGATCCGATAAAATACATATTTGAGAAACCACTCTCCTCGTGAAGAATAATAGCAAGATGGAAATGATCTTGACCGAATACGACATCCAAGACACTTCTTTAAAGCGATCAAAGGAAGTGTAGTAGCCATCATTTGGCTCACCGTAGATGACTCACGGCCTATGCAGTTCGAATTTCCAGATGAAGATGTTTTACTAGTCAATTGATCAGAAGAACCAGCCCCACGAAGGACCCGAACAAGGATCCCGATGGACCATGGTTTTGATGGAGCCTCTAACGCACTTGGCAAATGGCATTACGCCATCATTACATCTCCCACAAAGGACATACCCTTTCACCGCCAGATTATGTTTCAATTGCACCAACAACATGGCCGAATAAGCGTGCATCATGGGAATTAAAGTCGTATCGACTTAAGAATCAAGTTCTTAAGTGGATGGAGACTCACCTTTAGTGATCAGTCGACATACAGTGGATACGAAGCATCCGAATCTCATTCCAGATCGAGAGCATGTTCTCGAGTTTGATTCCTACTCAAGAGATTACTTTCAATCACATTCCACGAAGAGAATCACTAAGGGTGATGTATGTCATTATGTTCAAGGTTGATGGGACAACGAGGTTCTGCATCATCATTGAGAAGTTCGGACTAACCAACAGATATTGTTGTGAGCTGACGCGTAAGAGAAACCTTGGTATTATGACGTGAAGAGGTATCTTGAGACTCGTGAATATCCCACAGGGCATCCGTTAATGATAAGAAGTTCATGAGAAGATTTGCATCCAAATTCTTCCTCAAGAACGGTATTCATACAAACGCAACCATGACTTGTGTTTACCCACTGTAGACGTAGAAACAAGAATAAAAGGGATCATGGAAGAGTTACACTAAGGCTTATTTGGTACCCATTCCAAAGGACATACCATGGCTAAGAAGATTTTGAGAACAGTGTTACTATTGGTCCACCATGGAAGTCGATTGTCACCGCACGCCGATCTTGTCACAAATGCCGATTTATGCACAAAGTAACACGTCTCCAGACTCTAAATGTTTTAACTTCTCCTTGGCCTTTGCAATGTGGGCATTGACATGATTGAGAGATTGCCCACACCAATGGACATCGCTTCATCCGTGGCAATTGATTACTTTTACCAAATGGGTAGCCTGCCTTCAAGATCTGCTACCAAGAATGTTGGGCCGTTCATCAAGCATAACCTTATCTGTCGGCATAGGCACCTCGAAAGGATTATCATAACGCTCTAATCTCAAAATAAGATGATCGTTGAACTCGCACGCAGCTCAAGATCAAGCATCACAACCTTCTCCTTATCGCCTAAGATGAATGGGCGCATAACAAGAACATTAAGAAGATTATATTAAAATGACCTGACTTCACAAGGATTGGCATGAGATGTTACCTTTTCTTCATGGTTATCGCACCACAAAGACGACATCCATGGGCAACCCTCTCTCGTATACTATGGAAGCCGCTTACCCATCGAGGTTCGGATTCCTCAACCGTAGTCCTCCGTGAGGCAGTTAGGCGAAGACGATTGGGTCCACTCGCCTTGACCAGATTAACTTGATTGATGAGAACGACCGCCATCCATCCGCCATGGACAGATTTATCGTAAACGAATGATCGTGAGCATTTAACAAGAAGGTCAAGCACCGAGTCTACCAAGTCGGTGATCTAGTAGTCAAGCGATCATTCTTCCACAAGGTGATCCAGGGAAATGGACTCCCACCCATGAGGGACCATTCGTAGTCAAGACAAGATTTTCCTGGAGCTATGATACTTAGCACCATGGATGGTGAAGACTTCCCACACCCTCGTGAACGCACATAGTCAAAAATACTACGTGACAAAAGAGACCCGCTAGGTCGATCTAACCTAGGAAAAAATATAGATCCCGGCGAACCAAAAAGGTTCGGGCAAAAGTTAAGGATATATGCAAAACATGTACACCCTAAGAAGTCTAAAACTCAAAAGGCTAAAAAGGGTATCCCAGACCGAAACCCCAAAGGCGGTCTAGGCAAAAGTTAGGATTCAAGCGCACGACTTATGTCTCTTCCGTGTTACCCGCCTGCACTACTATCAGATTCAAGATTCAAATGGCGATGATCAATTCACTCACTTTCTACCGATAAAGAAGGAGATGAGAAAAATATGAGTACTAGCATAGTTGAGACTTAACGAGATTGTTTCACAGCTTTTACCTTCTTGTGTACAAACTACTGGCCATACGCCACCTTTCAAATAAATACAAGTTTTCTTTACAATTTTCACTATCTTGTGGTTTGCATAAAGTCCAACGCTTGCTTGAATGATTATACGCATGTGACAATAAGAATCTAATCACAAACATAAAAGTGAACATACAAAGTATTACTATGTGCTCCAGAATTGAGATGACGACGAAAGTCACCAAACATTCCCCCACGCAGCATGATCCCACAAAGGTGTCACCACAACACAACTTCCCAAGAGTAAAAAAGTGGAATCCACCGGCAATTCCACCAACTAATGTTACATCGGTTCCACAAAGAATAATTCCTCACTCCCACATAGGTATTTATCCTCAAATGGTATCTCTCGGCCCTTCCTTTTTCCTGCAAGATCAGACCAAACTTGGTCGATAGTGCAAATGAGGAAACTACATCTTCATCCTCACTGACAAACAATCGACTCTTCCAACCCGGCCCTGCAACTACAATGCTCTGAGATCAAGACTAATCCTCAAGAGCTTTAAATTTCCTGCAGGATCTACAAGGTCCCAACGGATCGCCTCCTGATTCTCCTCACAGGTCTATACTGATTCCAACAACGAGCCTCTCATCTCTACCTTCCTCAACAATATCTAGGCCTGTGACTTTGATCGAGTGCATTGAGGAAGGCTACATGATTTCTCTTCTCCTTCAAAAGCGGGTTTCCGCCACCATTCCCCAAGTGAGTCGAAATCTAAGCGTAATATCCACATCTTCTTCAACATGGATATGTTTTAAAATACCACAACATCTATAATTCATACATTTCATAAAGTCATAATTCATGCATAGGCATCTATACATTGTCATGCATCATATTTTGCATAAGACTATCTCAAAGACCTCCGACGATCGTCCAGATTAAGCCCCGAATCGACGGAAAATATCTCGAAGACCGCCTCTTGGTTGTCCTCCACCGACAGTGTCCAGATTAAGCCCCGAATCGACGGGCTATCCAAAGACCGCCTTGGTTGTCCTCCGACGATGGTCCAGATTAAGCCCGAATCGACGGAAAATATCCGAAAAGACCGCCTCGGTTATCCTCCGACGACTAGTCCAGATTAAGCCCCGAATCGACGGAAACTATCCCAAAGACCACCGTTATCCTCCGATAATGTGCAATGGATCAACACCTATGCACAACAAATAAGCTATTTCGCCAACTACAACCTCCCTCGTAGTAATCAGACGTAAAGATTTATTCATTTCGATTTTCAACAAGATCTACAGAGTCTCAAGGACGATTTACCGCTTTGGATGGCATCTTAAGCCCATCTCCGATTACTTATCAACAAAGGTCACTTTCTTTAATGCCGCATATATGGTTAAAATCAATGCAAACCAATAACTTCATTCAAAAAATGAAATGAACACAAGTCTAACGTATCCCTCGGATGGCATCTTAAGCCCATCTCCATGTTCTCCTTCAGAACGACTCACAGCTCAGCTGACGGCTCACTCCCCAAAGATCGATCTTCCGTGATGGCATCTTAAGCCCATCCCCGCAATTCTCCTATCGACATTTCTCGAAGTCTAGCGTATTACCATCCCCAATAAGTATCCAAATGGCATCAGAAGCCCATTCCCGCATCATCACCAACCATGAGTGTACCAAAGTATTGAGAAATTCAATCATCTTCTACCTCCGTGTCACGAAGTTAATCTAACCGGTACAAGAAGATTGAACAGGGAAGTGTCATACCCCAAAATTTTCCCTCCATCTACTCAAGAGATTTCATACATCTATACTCAAGGACTCATGATCGACAAACTCTCTCCTAGACAATCAACCCAAACTAGGGTTTGGTATCTCAAGTCAAGATGGATTTCCAACATCTCCAATGGTCTTCATGCCTCCTCATATGCTTCAAAGATTCTCCATGTCAAGTTTCAAGCTTCACAAGTCAAGTTTCGATAATTGCCGATGGTTGAAAATCAGTATTGGAAAAAGTCAACTGTGGTCAACATGCACCAAACTTCATGATTTTTGGTCAACATCCTCATTTTGAAGTTACATTCATCATTTGATCAAGGGTTGATCATGATTCATCAAGAAAACTCAAGATTTGCTCAAAAGTCAAACTTTCTAAATTAGGGTTTCTAGGTGAAAAGTCAACTCAACTTTGACTCATCATAACTTCTCATACTCGTAAATTTTTCCACCACCTTGTTTTGAAGGAAATTCAATTCTCTACAACTTCATGTCTCACAAGAATGTCCAAAAAATGCTTCATTTGAGAGGTAGCTCAAAACATTACGTGTCATTTTCAAAGTCAACAAAAGTCAACTTTTGTTTTGAAGATATATTGAGCATGGAAACCAATTGAGATGAGACCAAAAGGTTGGTTAGAGGACTTAGAGCTTTCCAAAAGTCCAAGAACACTCAAAATGTGGAAAATTGAGCAAGATAACTATTCAGGAGAGCAATTTTGGACAATGCACAAAGGACATTTTGTCAAAATCAAATTTTCCAAATGGGCCTAAAATATTTTGATCCAAACTTCATGACATTATTCTTGACCCATAAATGCTTGGTTTTGGTATTTTTCTATTTTTTGATTTATATTTGAATTTTATAACATTTAATTCAAAAATAAATTATATAAATATGAAAATTAAGTTTGAAAAGGATGGATTTATATTTTCCTTAGTCCAAAGAAAGCCCATAATCCTACCAAATCAGATAGCATGCATATGGAAAGAAAAAATTGTTTTAAGAAATTTGATTTTTTTTAAATGGAATATATTGCAACAATCAAGGAACAATCTTTTAGTTTCGATTTTCTCCAAATCCTCCCATAAATGAACCCAACCAACCCTGAGAACACAGACATGAATAAACAGCCAGCCTCGGCTGATTATTTTGCTCGACTGTGCCCAACGGAGTAAAATACTTAATTCCAGCTGTGGCCCACACGACTGTGTTTGACCGGCGATGCATGGGCGCACGATCGCATGCTTTGATCTTCGCTTCTTCCATACCTGGGCCCCACGCCAGCTGACTTTGATTTTCCAAATACTCCCGACGGGCCATCACCAAAAAGCTTTGATTTTGACTTTTCCAACACAAAGTGTCGGCCCGGTGGTTAAGGTATCTACTATTTCAAGATTCTCCCATGTCAATGTGAAGCCTAGATCCAGCCTGGGACCGGGTTCTTTTCAAACTCACTTTCAACCATATTTCTATTTCAATTTATTTTAATATTGCATTTTATTTCAATTCTTTTCATAATTTTATTTATGCATTAAAAATCATCAAAAATTATTTTCTTTTTGCATTTATTTTCATAAAATTTTATTTAATTTATAAAATTAAAAAATATATTTTTTGCATGCATATTTATTTATTTATAATTTTGCATTTAAATCACTTTTAATTATTTTAAATTATTAATTGCATCTAAAAATCCCAAAAAATTATTTTTAGCATATTTTATATTATTTCAAAGATTTCTTAACATTTTCTAGCATATTTATATTATATTATTTTCAGCATATTATTTAGCATATTTATATTATTTCCAGCATTATTTCGATTAAAATTTGCATTTTTCTAACATTTTTCTTATCTCGATTTCATCAGATTTTCCGATTTCTCGCTCGTTTGCGTGTTCTTCCAATTGGACTTTCTTTACCGCTTTCATTTTATTTTTCAATAATGTAACCTGCTCATGGGATGTAATAGTTTAAATTAGGACTTATTTTCCGATTTTTAAAATTATGTATCCTTCTAAAGCCTTGTAATAGCGTAGGACATTTACCTTCCGCATCTTTACATTCCGCATTTTAATTTCCGCACTCTATCAATTGCTAGTAACTAGGCGGTATGGCAAGATAACAATGAACATAGCCCACTAATTTGCAAGATAAAATACTGAAATCAACACTTCATCACACACGCACCCCTTAGGGTAATTTCTCTCGATGCCTTTCGAATTCAAAATGGTCATGTCCTCTAACGAGGTATTCTAGCACCTGCCTTCCAAACAAATTATCATAGTCCCTTCACAAAAGATCATAAGACCCACGATGTCGCCTCCGAATACATGATCTTGACCTCGATTGTCGCCACGAAAAATGATGAGTCCCTTCGAATGTGCTAGGATACTTCCTAAGTTGCTTCTATGACCATCCGATGTCCTTCGAATGTCCCGCTACATCCAACGAATGAGCTACCTACTAACTAATGGTACGCTAGCGCTTATTCTAAAGGAACGTAACAATACAAAACGCATTAATTTCGAGGGTAATAAGTCTTTAGTTGCTTGCTCAAATCAAATGCTTTTCATTAACACTTTTTCAAAGTTCAAAACTCTTTTCAAACGAAACATTTCCTCGAACACTGTATACACTCCTACATGAGTCATTACAAAGTCAAAGCGGAATGTTTTTTTCAAAACATTTTTGTCAAACATACGTAGCAATTTTAAAAGGTAATCTAGAGTAACTAAGAGCCCGAGATAACTACGGATGGAAAGGTGCATACCTTCCTTTTCATAACCATTCTCCTAATTCGTAATCTAACGAAGGTCTTTTTTCTCAGACTTTTACCTCCTTAATTGGATAAAATAAAAGTTTCGGCGACTTTGCTATCCGCACATTTGGATACAAAAATCCTACAAAGTCGGCTCATCAGACATAAATGGAAAGGTAATTACTTGGAAGTCGAAGTTGGCCATAATTGGTTGAGAAACCACATTGTTACTTAGAGTTACTCCACGCTATGGAGTAAATAGAGTTTTGCTGCAAAGTAGGTATTTCGCGGGTTGTTTAGAAGTCGGTTGATGTAAACTGGCCAAAGTTGAAAGGCATGCCCATGGATAGCCTTCTCGCATAACGAAGGTGAACTACCCACCGATAAGTAAATCGAGTAGTAGTGTCTTCGAGATTGTCTTGGTTTTGACCGCTCGATGTCGTTGTTGACTTTTGCGCCGTGGGCAATGAGTTGACCAAAGATGTGAGTCTTCCACTTCTTCTTGTAGTGTTGTTATCTGATTAATAAGTTCAACATTCTCTTGTTCAAACCTTCCATTACTTTTTCTTTTGATCTTGTATCGACGCTCGAGTTGGTCAGGACGCGGTCGAGAACTCTAAGACGCTTGATATTTAATATCTTTTTCCTATCTGCTCAAACTGCTCAAAGATCGACTTAGACAATGTAGACTTAATGCAAATGATGCATGATTATGATTGTAAAGAAAGATTTCCAAAGAATTTATGCTAAAGAGAAATTTCGCAAATATTTGGATGGAAAACACATTTATTGATTATTAGAAGATTACAACAATATTGTTTTTTGAGCATTGCTCACACAAATGATAAAATAAATGATAAAATTACAAACTAAATTGAACTAATTAAATGTCTTCGCGGATGAAGATCCAAAGGCTTGATGCAGCTTTAACTTCGGATTTTCCATAGTGAGCTTAGTTCAATTTTCTCGGCTTTTAGCTTCATACTGACTTTCTTCCACTTGCGGAGCAGATCGCTGGTTGTCATTGCCTCAAGCTTTTCCTTTCTTTCGATGATTTTGATCATACTTTCTTCGAATTTAATCTCTCATCCTTCCATGAGCCATTCATCCTGGAAGTAAAGCGTCTTTTCATGATCTTTGACTTGTTTCTTGAGCTTCTCATTCTCAAGATTAGTCTTAAGGAACTTGTTTTCCAAAGCCTCTTTTTCAAACCTTATTTTGGCCAAAGCTTCTTGGTATTCTCATAGTTTCGACGGAAAAATTGTTAATTTGAAGCGGTTGAGAACATGGGTTCTTCATAAGCGTAAGGCATTCAAATTTTTCGCTCTTTTCTTACCCAAGAAGTGTAGGTTTCATGGCTACACACCTTGCCTTACCCTTTTCTTTTCTTTTCGGATGTGATGCCAAGCCTGATCATCCTAGCCTTCAATCCTTGGGAATCTTCTCCTTCATGATAGAAATAACTCTCCACAGAAACCAAGAGGTTTACTAGAGTTTGCATATCCGAGTTGACGCCTTGCAGAATGGGTTGTAGTTGATTCCTCCTTTCGCACTCAATGAGAGGTACGCTGGCAAATTCTCCACCTCTCAATGATTTCCATCTCATTATTCGCTAAGGTATACCAATGGATATCGTCGCTTGTAAGAGACATGAGTCTTCTTGACCAATGTCATTCATCTTTGTTTTCATGGAAGATAGGAGAAAAGTGTGAGACAATCCATTTGAAAAACAGAGGTACACAACACACGATAGTTCCGCCTCTCCTTGACTTCCTATGATGAATAGAGACGCGTGTCACCAAGCAGAGGGAACGGATTTCCAATCGAAAGATCCTTATGCTTGATATCAACGAAATTTGGGACGCTTGGGAAACAACACCAATCCATAGAGGAGTAAAGCTAAAATAGCTTCAGGCTACCATACTACCATGCAGAGAATTTGAGAGCCTTCTCCATTAGGAACTTTGAAGTTACCTAAGAGTTTTCCTCTGTAGTTAGGTTTTTGTTTATCTCTGATTTTTAAGTGAGTCATCGCAATGATCTGGTGACTTAGGAATGGCTTCCAAACCATTGAAAGGCACTTTGTCCGACATCGAGATGCCTAGGATACATTTTCCAAAGTAGGCATCAACCGATAATCGTGTGAAACAAATGATAGACTGGATCGAAACCGAACGAAAGTTTTGAGAAGTCCTTCATCAACGTTAGTGTTCGTAATTAGTTAAAGAGTTCCATAGTTTCAACCGAGGGATCTTCTACCAAGGATGCTAACTCTTTCAACTTTCCTACATCGTGAATTCTAAAATCAGATTCTGGTGAATCTTCCTCTGTCCATCACTCTAACCTAAAATATTTTACAAAGAAAATCTCTAAATTCTTTGAAATGGGAAGAGAAATGAAGTTTTTTTGAATGAATGAATGCATGAATGGATGCGCAAACATGGTTAGTAGTTATACACACGGTCAAGCTGCTCGTCACGAGCATGAGGCCAACGATAAGAATCAACGTGGTTAAGTTCTAAGGGCTTATTCATCTGTGGAACGGGTTCTATCGATATACAGCTCAACACTCTCTTTGAAATATTATCGGATTTGTTGAATACCGATGGTCCAATAATATTTTCAAGAGAAACTCGCTGATCGTAGTCTCGCATGACAATTACTCTAGGCTTGCCCAATAATCTCTCGTGACTACACCCTAAATGGTGGATGTTATGTGTTCTACAAACAACCTACCGCAAGTCCCCTTGAAAGCAAAATGTTCGCAAATACTTGCTAAACACAAATACCCCAAGACAACTCCTCCATCGAGAGAGGATATTAACTCGTAAGTATTGAGACTTCTCACGATTAATACCCCCACCTAGATCTTAAAATGTTTCTTAAACGGTTAGGATTTCTTTCCATCGATGAAATCGCGAAAACA
This sequence comes from Vicia sativa, assembly GCA_021764765.1. Taxonomy (NCBI): domain Eukaryota; kingdom Viridiplantae; phylum Streptophyta; class Magnoliopsida; order Fabales; family Fabaceae; genus Vicia; species Vicia sativa. The sequence continues at coordinate 294,821,969 of CM038792.1, forward strand.
CACAATAAAGAAAATGTACATATGCATAATATGAAAGCTTATCCTTTCTTTTCTTTTTTGAAAACAAAAATTGGTGCTTTGAGTAGTCACATTTTTTAAAATCAAAGTTTCAGCGTACTCCCAAATAGAGTCGCCATTTTTCTGTTCGCTTAAAGGTGACGCGCTAGAGATTTGAATATGAATTCGATCCTCCGCTCGAAACGATTTACTCTTTTGATTTGTTTATAAAGATGCATGAGCATCGCTTTATTATTTTCAACAAGAAAGATGATTTAATGATTATGAAAAGGGAAAGTGTTAATACCTCAATTGATTTGATATGCGAACGACTAGCGCAAACTAGACGCAATTGGGGAGATTCAGTAAGGGGTTTGTTATATAAAGGGAATAGATGGAGCACCCTAAATATATATAATTATCTATAGCTTTATATATGAATATGTTTGATATGTTTGTGTTTTAATTACTATTTCTATGATTGAAAGTTTCTCCTTGGGATTTTAAGAAGGATAGATTATGAGGATCCTATGTTTTGTTATTATTGTGCTCAAAGATCTCGTGGATCTTCTCATACATATCCCCTAGTGGGAATCGAGCATTTGTAGCTCGGATCTACAGGATCTATGGTTTGTTTGGTCCGAGGGAGAAAGAAATTTGCTCGGCAAGGATGAGACCTTGTGCTCACGTATTCTCAAAAGGATGTTGAGAAAGTCGGAGCAATCGTAGTTCCCACTTATGCTAGTGGAAAGCAACGGATGTTAGTAAGATGCATAAAATGTCATCTTAATGAAAATGTATCTAATCTATTTCATCACATACATTTTGAAAAGTTTGATTGATTGAAATCTTTCGCGTAAGTATTAGGTGTTTTGCTTGAGTGTACAAGCCGCTACCACTTACATGTTTAAGAAAGATGTTTGAAAATGATTGAATTTTAATTGTAAGCATTGGGTGTTTTGCTTGAGTATGTTGCTACCACTTACAATTAAGAGATGTTTTTGTTTGAAAAGAGTTTGAAAAGTTTTTGATTGTATGTGATGTGATAGATGAGATACTTCTTCCATAGAGATGATAAATGTCTAAATCTCGAGGAGAAATTGATTGGATTAAGGGGATGCTTTTAAGAAGCCCATGGGTCCTTGTATTGTAAGCCCAAGAGGAGGCATTCCGAGGGTCATCGAGGGTCATCGAGGGTCCTTGTAAGCTCAAGAGGAAGCTATGGTATGGTCGGGCTTTGTCTTTAAAAGGATTTCACCGAAACCATCCTTTGGAATTAAGAGCAATTTCACCGGGAAATTATACTCTCTGGGTTCTATCCTAACGCGGGTGATTCTTTGTATTGTAAGCCCAAGAGGAGGTTGTTAAGAGATTTTATGGTCTCTTTCATTGTGTGATGCCCAAGAGAAGGCTAAACCCAATGAGGAGTTCTTTTGAACGGCCCAAGAGGAGGCCGACTCACAGGAGTGTCTTATATGAAGTTTGCGGAGGCTAAACCTCGATGAATGAGTTTCTTATATGAAGCCAAAGAGGAGGCTGAACTCGGGAGAGTTATCTTGTATAAAGCCCAAGTGAGGCTAATCTGCTGGGAACCATGGTTAGACTAGTTATGTTATAACTAGACAATTATATAAACAAGTGTGTGTGTGATATGTATTCATAGGAGTTTATGAAGGAAATATAAACAATGTGATGTTTATTTACAAGAGTTTATGAAGGAAATATAAACAAGTTCGAAACGAACGCTTAAACGAGCGTAACTTGTTATTTACAAGTCCGAATTGTGTACAAGGAAGTAAGTATGTACACGGACGAGGATTTATGTATGAAAGATGGATGTGATACAGAGGGTGGACTTACACCATAAAGGTGGCCCATTGGTTTGAAAGCAGCTTATGTGAATAATAATGCTTTCAATATCAATGGTATTCAATATATACAAACGAGAACAAGCGATCAAGTTTATCTGTGTTTGAGTAAACAAGATTCAGATGTACAGATAAAGATTGGTATGAATATAAATGAATTTTGATATGTACAAGGAAAATATGTATGTACACAAAAGAATGTTTTGTTTGTGTATACAGTGAGGTGAAACAACGATCAAAGTTTGTCTCCATTTGAGTATAAAAGTATCTGTTATGTATGCATAAAATTTGTATGTATTGAAAAGAGTTTGATATGTACAAAGAAATATTATGTACATAAAAGAATGTTATGGACTTATACCATATGGGGAGGCCCATTGGTTTGAAAGAGCCATTGTGGAATAATGCTCCTTTCAATAACAATGGTATGCTAAAGAAACAAACGGAAGAAATTTGTCTCAGATTATGTACAGTAAAAGACGATACATAAAGAAATGGATATGCACAAAATGAATATATGTACATAAAAAGAATGTTTTTGGGACTTACACCGTAAGGGAGGCCCATGATCGATTGAGAAATTCGAGAGAAAACGAATTCGGTTTTATCATTTAAATCGGATCGATCATGGTAAAAATGATGTAAATTTGATGAAAAGTTTTGAAAAAATGATTTAAAAAGTGTTTTGAAATGTGAAGTTTATTCATGAGAAGTTTTGAAAAGAATCGAATTCGAAGTTTGAAAATCACCTTTAAACGTGGTTTTGAAAAGTGCTCATGTCGCTTTCGCCGATTAAACATAATCGATGAAAGTTTTTTCGAAAATTTTGCACTATCATAAAATAGATACATTTATTGACAAGTGTACAAAAAAAATCACCAAAATGAGGAGTTTTGATTGGTTAAAAAAATGTTGAAGTTTGTAAGAAAAATGAAGAAAATATGAAGAGTTTTAAAAAAATGGTCCATGGAGGTTCAACCCATGACCATTGGGTGGTTAAGGGTAAAGTACTACGAATGCGGCAACCACTGGGACAAGCGCTCATTCGCTATTGAAACAAAACACGTTAATATAATATTGAAAATTTGAATTTAAAACTCAAGAATGCCCTGCTCTTCATCTTTGATTCCCGATTTTGTAACTTGCTCGTTTTGATGAAATTGAAGTTGTAAACATGAAAGTTGCTCGATTTTTAACAAGGAATATGATGATGGTTGTTAATTGAATTTATTTTTGGCTAACACAATTGAATTTCTGGAAATCACGAAGAACCCTAGAACTGTAATTTCTAATGAAATGATGTGTAGTTGATGATTTTTCAAATTGTTTGAGGGTTATATCGTGATAGGTGCGTAAAACAAATGGCCGTTGCTTTTTCATTTAAAAGCAAGGAATCATGATATTGAAGTTTGAGTTCTCACCCCTTCAAGCTAAGATCAAGATGATGTTGGAGTGTTTCCGAACGGATTTGATGATTGCTCGAGCTTCAACCGATGTGTAAGAAAGTAGGAATGGTCCGGTTGCCCGAGCTTGCTCGGATCGCTACCAAGTCCACCTGCACATCTAAAATGGAGCTTCGATTTATGTTAGAGTTGTTATGATGTTGGTTATTGATCTACATCATGTCTATGATGTCATAGATGATGTTGGATGTTTGAACAAGTTAATCGCTTCAACCAAGAATTTAATCCTAAGGCGCTTTGTTCAAGTTTGAAAAGCATGAAATGTAATTTGATTTTTGGCTTAGTTCATGTTGCTTTTATGTTTTAGACAAGTTTGATATTGATTATGAAATATGTTTGACACCAAAGTTCATCATAGTATTCACTAAATTTCAAAATTGCAAGTTATCCTCACTTTGAACTATAATTCAAGAAATTGGAGAAAGTGGAAGGAAAGCATGAACTTGCATTGCTTTGGTGTGTTTTAAACTTGAAAAGGATTCTATTTATAGGTCAAAAGTTCTGAAAATTAGGCACAAGGACATGGCATTTGTAATTCAAAGTTGCCTTAAAGGGCAAGAAAGACTTTTGCAAAAGGAAAAGGAAGCTTTTTAACCATGTAAAAATCTCAATTTGATCTTATCTCTTTCATTTATCTCTAGCTGATATTTATCAGCTCTAAACTCCATTTGGCAAGGTGGCATTGCTTTAGATGAAGAAATCACAAATGACCTATAATTTGAAGTTTTGAACTTTGAAAATCATGTTCATGAGCCTTATGTTTCAATTTCAAAAGTATAGCTAGACTCCATGGATTTGAGAGTTCTTGGACATTTTGGAAAGCTTGTTTCAAGAGCTACAACTTTCATGTTTTGAGTTTTTTCCAAATCAAAGTGGAACTATGTGAAAAAATGCCATGAAGTTTGGAAAAATATAAAATTTTAACATTTAGAATTGGAACTTTTGACTTTTTGTTGACTTTTCCAAATTCTTTGATTTTTTTATGATCATGATGGATCATTTGAAGTATTTTGATGATGGAAAAAGTTTTGTCTTTAAAAAATTGACCAAAAGTCAAAGTTTGACTTTTCGTGCGTATGAATTTTCATCAAATGTTTCGAAATCGATCATGAAGTCTGTGAACTCGGGATGTTTTGAATCCGTAGATTAGGTCAAGATGTTGTATCTAAGATATAATGACCAATCTCTAGCCAAAAAAGTCATTTATTGTTCAAAAAGTCAGAGAATACTCATGCTCGACCAAAACCCTAATTGGTCGATCCTCAATTGATCAGTGAGAAAAGATGGATATCTGATGATCAGAGGTTGATGATTTGATCAAGATAGATCACATGAGGTGAGTAAAACTCAAACCCTAATTGGTTTGCTTGAATCGATGAAAACTGATGAAACCCTAATTTTGACCTATGAATGTTACACCCGATTAATGTTGTCTGAACTGTTAGTGATGCAATGATGCAAATGTAAGGTGGTATATTAGGTCAAAAATTGGGGTATGACAATATCCCACTTCCACTCAGGAGTGGATAACGACTGCAATAAACCAGATGGTTTCTGATGTTCAATCTTAGACTTTTGACAGATCAAACAAGAATACACAAACTCTGCAATATCCTTCTTCATACCAAACCACCAAAATAATTTTCTCAAATCTTGATACATCTTAGTAGCACCAGGATGAATACTCAAACCAACATCAGGAATGCAAACTCTATCACGACACTTCATGATACCATTCTCAGAATCAAAATCACCACCTCATCCTTGATTAATCAACAACCAACTACCAAAACCAAATCATATTTATGACCTTCTCTAATCTCGTCCAAAATACCACAATAAGCTTCAACATACCAAGCTTAACACAAGAAAACGCCGCTCACAAACCAAACTCAAATTCAAAATTTCTCAAGTAAATCCAACTCGCACCATCAACATCGACATATGCAAGGACTTCCTACTCAAAGCATCATCTAACATTTGGTTTACCCGATGATAATTCAAACCAAAATCATAATCTTTCAAGAATTCCAACCATCTTCTTTGCCTCATATTCAGCTCTTTCTGATCAAACAAATACTTCAAACTCTTATGATCACTAAACACCTTAAATATCAAACCAAACAAATAATGCCTCCAAATCTTCACAACAAACACAATAGCTAACTCTAAATCACGTGGTCGGATAATTCCTCCATGAACTTTAAGTTTTTTGGAGCATAAGATACCACTTTCCCATTATACATCAACACACCTCCTAAACCTATCAATGAAGCATCACAATACACCACAAATGGTTCTGCCGAATTAGGAAAAATCAAAATAGGAGAGGTTGTCAACCTTCTCTTAAGCTCTTGAAAATTAGCTTCACACTGCAACGTCCAAATAAAAGCTTGACCTTTCCTTGTCAACTGCGTCAAAGGTAACGCCAACTTAGAAAAACCTTCAATGAACTTACGATAATAACCATCCAAACCAAGAAAAATTATAATCTCAAATGATTTTAGAGCTTCCCATTGAGATACACAAAACCAACCATAATAAGGATCCACAAAATACCACCACTGAAATCATGCCCAAGGAAACTCACTCCTTCAACCAAAACTCACACTTAGAAAGCTTAGCATACAACTTCTTCTCTTTAGCACGATAACACAATCCTCAAAGGCTCAACATGATCTTCTTCACTTGGAATAAATCAAAATATCATCAATGAACACAACAGAAACCGATCCAGATACTCATGAAAATTTGATTCATATATTCCATAAATATACCAGAGCATTATCACACCAAACACATTACATAAATACCCATAGTGACCACCACATCCAACTGATCCATCAAATCATCATTCCTCGCGAGGATACTTGTTCTTAATAGTCACCTTGTTTAGTTGTCTATAATCAATGCACAACCTCATAGAACCTTCCTTCTTCTTAACCAACAAAATAGGTGCAAACCCACTATGACACACTGGACGAATAATAAACATCTTCTCAAGAAAATCCTCAAGCTGACTCTTCAACTATTTCAACTCAAAAGCAGAAATCTGATATGGAGCCATCGAAACAGGACTAGTTCTAGGAACTAAATCAATCGAAAACTCCACCTCACGCTCTAGAAGCAAATCACTTACATCATCAGGAAATACTTCAGGAAAGTCACAAACAACAGGAAATTTACCCACAGCTTGTTTCTCACCGAGATCCAACGATACCAACAAAGCAAACAACACATCACAATCTTTCAAAGATTCATCCACTCGCTAGAAGACAAAACAAATTCCCTCGATACCGTAATCAACAAAATAACCGACTTGTCAAACAATGATAAAAACATAATTGTATTCCAACGAATTCATACCAAGAATTACATCCAATTGATCTAACGGACAAAACTAAATCCATCCAAAATCTCACCAAAAATACTTAACGACAATTCGTATATGCAATGTATACAAATAGAACCCATAACAGAATATCAATAATCATATTTCCATGCATATCGCATAATCAAGATTCAACCTCTTAACACAATTTGAAGAAATAAAAGAACGCTTGCACCAATATCAATGATAGCAATCAAAGGTGTACCATTAATAAAGCACGACTCGGATAGTATCCTCAATCGATTCTCAAGATTAGACAATGAAAACATCGCTACTCTAGCTTGCTCCTTCTTCGACTTATCACACTTAGTAATAATTTGTCCTTGTTTCACCACAGCTGTAGCAAGTCACATCCGCACCAAACTTGCAATCAACAACTTTTGACACCCTTGCCACACCTAAAGCACTTTCCAACATCCTTTCCACAATCAGAAGCACGATGCTCTTCCGCACCACACTTGAAGCACTTGATCGGAGTAGAAGATCCTCCCCCACTTGGCTTCTTACCACCACTAGCTTGACGTTTCCTCTTGTCATCATAGGAATTCCCACGGAATTGTCCTTTTCCTTTCCTATCATTCACATTCTTATAGTAAGAAGCACTCTCCCTACTATCCTCATCATATATCCTACTTTTGTTCACCAACTCAGCAAAATGAGTAATCTGCTGATATCCAATAGCCTTCTTGATATCAGGTCTCAAACCATTCACAAACTTTAAACACTTAGATCTCTTGGAATTCATAGTATTATAATGAGGACAATACTTAATCAACTCTTGAAATCTTGAAGCATACTCAACCAATGTTCCATTACCCTACTTCAACTCAAGGAATTCAACTTCTTTCTTACCACACACATCTTCTGGAAAATAGTTCTCCAGAAAAGAAACACGAAAAAGAGCCCAAGAAACTTCAACACCTTCCTCTTCAAATCTATGGACAGTTTTGCTCCACCAATCCTCAGCTTCCTTCTCCAACATATGCACTCAAATCGCACCTTCTACGATCAAGACAATTCATAACTCTGAAGATCTTCTCAATTGCCTTAATCGATGCTTGAGCCTTGTCAGGTTTATGCTCACCCTCAAAGATAGGAGGATTGTTCCTCCGAAACTTCCCCAAAGCACAAAACTCACCACCCTTATCTCTATGCCCAAAGATTCGTCACAAATCCCTTCAAGAGATCTAACCAACATCATCAAGGCTTCATAAATAGCATCATCATTCTTTCCCCAACCATCATCCTAATACATCCAACAACAACAATAGATAACAACATTGATTGTGTCGATACAAATCAAATACAATAGGAATTAAATTAATTAATAACTCACAACTGACCGAACCAGGATCTTATACCACTAATGTAAGACCCCTTTTCTAACCCCAAATAATTAAGCATAAATCAGAGTAAAATAGAATGCACACATACAAAGGGTATCACATGTTATTTTCCACACATAGGAAAACCAACAAAACATAATATAACATGCATCTGGTCATAATCATAACATATATTTGAATCTCATGCTTTAAAATAAAACTATGTATTTCACAACGGAGTATTTCATTTTCTCAGATACTATCAATGATTACATCCTATATTATTACCATTGGATGAAATAACCATGAATCCAAAATATAATCAAGTCATATAAATTCATACATCGGCACCAAGGCCACATCAACATAGTATCTCAACATACAAATCCAAAACATATGAGAATACATAATGAATATCTCATAGCAGCATAAATCCAAATAATCCTCGTGTTACATGACCAGAGCAATGAATCACTACGTAGTATAAGGAATAACTAGATAAACTTCTCAACTAGTCTCATGCGAAGCACCGCTATCCTTGGAACCTGCACGTTACCCACATAGAGGCAACATCACAACAGAAGGGTGAGAACTCACATCATTATCCAAATGTATATAAATTGTAAGCAATATAGAAATAGCATCTACTAAAGCATCCTACACACTTCATGTGATATTCCAAATAATAATATTATACAAATATTTCAAGTATAACATATCCACATTTATCACAAATAGCATAAATGTCATCAATACAATCAATTCGATGATTTATATAATCAATGTAAAATAATGGAACTTCTAGGCTCTCCATCGAGCAAAGGCAAAGGTGAAAAGGTTATTATTTTGAAAAGTAATTTTGCATCGAATTAAAAATGGGACGAGGGAGGCCGAGAAATTACGCCTCCGCCAAAGGAATGAAAGTACGACACACACTACACCAAAACACACTACACTGCTATAAGAGAGTATGATGCAGTTAACATCAAGGAACTTGAGGATGCGGAGAAGGTCAAGAGGTTGAAGGTCTTGCTACCCTTTGACGGTGGTTTCTCGAGAAGAAGGAAACCCTAGCCTTAAGATTGGGGACAATCAAGGAAGCTATGGGTTGATATTCAATGACAACATGAATCCTAGGAAAGGGATGCCGTTGAGGTTCATAGTCTGATAGTTGTGAATGGGGAATTATGATGCCGAGGAACAAGATGTCATGGCGGAGATGAAGTTCTAGCAATCGCTTAATCATGTATGTATTAGGTGCGCATCTTAGTATGCACACAAAGGAAACAATACATGATGAAGAATTGGAATTTCGTGACTCTTCCGTATATGTATTACCATGAGGAAGGTTATTTCATCCCGAGATTCTCATCTTCGTGATAGGGATGAAGTTCTTATGAAAGGGCCTTATACTATTAGGAACATGCCTATGTTGCTACAAGAATGGAAACCACTTCAATTTGAAACAGATATGCTTAGAACGCTCCTATATGGATCAAATTGCCTCACCTTCCTCTATATGTGGGGAGAACAAGCCTAGCAAAATTGGGATGTGGTAGGAGTCCTGTTTAACCGATGAATGGATCGCCATAGACTCGAGTATCCTATGCTAGGATATTGGTCGAGGTGGATATAACAAAGGAGTTGCCCAAGGAAATAGTTATCCGTGATAATGAGGGGAACAACATGACTCAAGTTGTGGAATATGAGTGGAAACCAGAGTACTGCATCAAATGTCAACGAGCTGGACATCAATGTGGGGAGCTTAAGCAAAAAGAAAGAATCTGGCAACCTAAGAGGAAGAAGCCCCCTGTAGAGAAGGCTCAGAAACCTGATAGCCAGGCACAACTTGTGGAAGACAGCCCCAATATAAAACCCAGAATCAAAGAGGAATTGTCACACCTAGAGCTAGACATAATATTATCGAAGTTCAACATGAAGACTGGAAATTGGCAACAAAAACTGGTAAAGATAGAGGAAAGAGTCCAATGTCGCTGAAGTGCAGCAATTAATTTATTTACGCCTAGTCGCTTCAAGGACAATGGAGCACCGCACGATCCTCGACCATGATAGTGTCTTGAATGTCGTAATATAAAGTGGGTAAATGCAAGGAGATTAGCTCCCATCTCCGGCGCTTAATGCGACATTATTATCCTTTTGAAAACTAGGTGAAAAAGATAAGGTCACGCTATTAGAAATAATTTGAAACTGCGAGGAAGCTTATATTGATAACTACCATCACCTATGAGAATGGACGCGATTGGATTCATTGAATGAAAAATACAAGTGAAGGAGATTAGTAGCTCGAAAACCGATTCACCGTGAGATCACCGACGGTGGTAACTTCCGCCCGCTAATCACTGCCTATGCTCAATAAACTTGAAAGCAAAGCAACTTTGGCTTGACATTGAGAAGCTTCAACAACATGGCCTTGGTGTGTGTTGGGAGATTTTAACAATGTTTTACAATCGAAAGATGAATTGTGGGGCAATGGTGATCAAGTTGAATTCACCGACGGCCAAGATGATGGCTCGTGGCCGGGCTTGTTTGAATGGAGTCCAAGGAGATTATTACTCTTGGTTTAATAAGCATAGTTCGATCCTATTTATTCCAGAATAGATAGGGTTATTGGTAATTTTGACTGGTTTAATAAAGATCTTAATCTGAGTATGTTGTCCCCTCACATATCAGATCATGCTCTACTCTTTATCAACGAATGGTAAGAAAGCCCATGGGCCCGATTTTTTATAAATTGTGTTACTAAGCAGGACCGGTATAATGAGACAATGCTTCAAAGCTGGAATAGACCAGTTATTCGTAATTCATTGGGTGTCATGTGGAGAAAGCTCAAAAGGCTGCAACCTGAGTTGAAGAGATTGAGCACCCCCTTACTCATGCTAGGCAGTTCCTTACTCAGCAAGCCGCTTGACTAAAGCCCAAAATGATCTCCGCTGCGTAATGAACCCTCAAGATTGATGTTGTAAGGAAATGTACAGAGAAGTTGTGTCGGAATGCCTTGGAGGAAGATATTCTGAAGCAAAGGTCTAAAATTGATTGGCTTAAGCTGGGAGATGGAAATTCTTCCTTTTTCCATGCCTCTATTAAAGCCAAGAATAAGAGTAAATCCATGAATTATCTTCTCACCGTTGATGGTAAGACTATCTGCACTGTGCATGATGGAAAATGATGTTTTGGCCTTCTATCGAACCTTATGTGGAAAAAAGAGATAATTCTGGAGGGTATTGACATTGTGGCTATGAGGGCTGGTAGTCAAATCAGTAGGGAGCAAGCGCTATGCTAGCCAAAGATATCTTCGAGTAAAGTCCGCAGGCCTTGAACAAGATTAATGATATCAAATCTCCCAGCATAGATTGTGACACCCGAAAATAATTCAAGAATTAAATAATTATGATTTTAATTATTAAATTAATTGAGAGCATAGTTGATTTAATATATTGAATTATTGAGAATTAATTATGGAATTAATTGAGAATGAGAAATAAATAATTATTTTATTTATGTTAAAAGGAATAAAAGGAATTAAATAAAAAGAGGAAAATAGAATCATTTGGAGAAAACAAGACTACGTGAAAGTGAGAAGAGGGAAAGAAGAAGGAAAACCTAGAAGCGCTGGGATCTCAAGAACCCATAGGTGTGGGTGATTTAATCGATTAATGCTTATTATAGGTTTTGATGTTGATTCTATAGATCATAGCATGTTAGGAAATTGTGTTTGTGAAATTTAGGTTCCATGAATGTGTCCCAAGAGTGTCGAGGTGTCGTCGGTCGAATGTAATGTAATGAATGATTAGAGTGTCAAGAGATGAAAATAGATGATGGAAATATGTTGTTTGATGAGATAGATGATGAAAATGAGGTGTTTTAGTGTTTCCCATGTTGGAGTTCGTGGGTATGTTTGGGTTTAAATTGAAATGGATGGATGTCAAAGTGCGTGAAATGGCTTTAATATCGGGAACCTCTCATGTGACGGAACCCGTTCCTTGAAAATTGGTAAAAATTAAATCAGATTTAGGAACCGTTCGTATGATGACGGAACCGGTTCCCACATTTTCACAGCAACGAGGTTTTTGAACTTTTGTGAACCGGTTCTCAGATGTGACGGAACCGGTTCCACCTTTAATTTTTGAAAAATGTCAAACTTTGAAAATTCATAACTTTCAAACCGAAGTCCGCTTTTGAGCGCTTTGGACGTTATTTTCAAATTTAATGCTCTATTTTGTGAACTGAAAATATTTTCCAAAACCTGAAATTATTTTGAAAATGAGCCAAATTTCGAGATAGGTCTTTTTTTGACCTGACGATTGACGGTATGTGAAGTAGATCCCGTGTTGATGGATGTAATAATATCGAGTGAATGTAAAGTGTTACTGTGGTTATTGTATGCATGATGGTTGGAATATCATGTTTTGGGGTTCGAGTCGGCTTTATGATGATTGATATTCATGATTGTATTGATATCATGTGTTTGTTGGTGTTGTATGTGCTCTGATGGTCGCTGATCTTAGTTGTCGTTGTTGTGATATATATCGTGATAGGCTTACCAATTGAAGGGTAAGTGTTTGGCATATTTATGCTTTGTGATGAATTGTTTCATGATAGGTGATTATATCATGTGGTGGTTGGTTTATGATGTCCTGTGGTCATAACCGTGGTTGATGTATGCATGATTGGTTGATATATCATGTGGATTGGTTTGCATGTTATGCTGATGTTAGATGTATGCATGATTAGTTGATATATCATGTTGATTGTTGAGATTCCGCTATGTTCAATGAATGTATACATAGATCGATCGATGCATGAATGATGCGTGCATGTACTATTGGTGAAGTTAATTCCCATTGCGGAATTTGACTTGATTGCCGATAACCGATACCGAGTGAGGATGGGTGGTTAGGCTGATTCGTGTCCGAGTGGTTATGGACGAATCGATGGCACCGTATCCGTTGATGAATGGATCGTTGGGTGACTGGTCACGAAGTCGCACCGCATGCATCGAGTCTCGATTATATTTGTATGGAATAGTAACATGTTAGGATGTCTTCCAAAGGTTACTATTCTCGATTGATGATTGTTGTGCATGATGATTATATGGTTGTACTTATGTATTGAACTGGAGTTATGTTGAAACGGGTGGATTAATATGCTTGAAATATATTGTTAATTAAGAAGCTTATAATATGCTTTAATTATGAGAAGTCTCACCCTTACTTTACCATTTCGATTAAAGTTAGCCTGAAGAGTCGGTGAGATGGCTCTAGAGCTCATCGCTTAGTCCGCTGCGGTCGTCATGCTCGATTAGATTGTAACACTGGGAACGTTAGATGAGGAATTAGACTTAGTCTATTATTTATTTAAAACTTAGTGGAATAATGTTGATTGAAATTATTCCGGCTTTTGCTGATGATATTTTCCACTGTAAGACATGGTCTTAAATTGATTGAAAATTTATTTGGATGTTGATCCTCGCGGTAGCATGGCTACTGCTTGAATGAAGTTTGTTTTAATTATTAATTGTGACATCCCTTATTATACCGTGTTAACTCCGATTAAAGATGATTTAGTTATTAATTTAATTAATATATTCGGGTATTTAGATGGGGTGTTACATAGATGGCTACGGTTCGATTTTCAAGGCTAGTCGGTATATGTGAAGAATGATGTGATGGATGTTGTGAAGGAGTTCTTTGATAACAATAGGCTTTATCTGCTCGAATTGTACCTGTTACTCTCATCCCTAAAAGTGTTGATGCCAAGCATATAAAAGACTTTAGGCATATTGTTGGATGTACCATGTGTATAAGATCATCTCTAAAGTTTTGACCAAGAACGGTGATATCTTGGGAAGATTATTGGGGATAGCTAGCAACATTTGTTCCTCGGCCAGCAGATTCACTCATATCTTGCTTGCATTTGAGCTTATTAAAGGCTATAGCGTAAAGGAGGAGCACCCAAGACTATGATGTGATTGATCTTCGTGAGGCATATGATATGGTAGATTGGCATGCTAGAGATAATTTCAGAAGTGGGATACCATCCAGCATTCATCGTGGATTATGCTTGTTGTTACCACCGCCTACAACAGTTCAATGTTAATGGCAGGATCAGCTATATCTTACAAAGAGAGAGAGGGTTGAGGCAAGGGATCCTATTTCCCTTATCTTTTGTATTGGTCATGGAGTATCTTAACAGATCCCGATAGGACGAAGCTATAACTAATTTTAACCATCATGGAAGTGTGAAAAGTCGAGGATTACCCACCTTACCTTTGCAGACGATATTCGTTGTCTCCGTAGGGATATTCTCTCTGCTGACATTATGATGCAAGCTTTTGGCACCTTTATTAGGTCTATGTGTATGAAAGTCAATGCCTCTAAAAGCAAGATTTATTTTGGGGAGGTCGAGGATATAAAAGTCGATTCGCACATTAATTTTGTAGAAGGAGAGCCTTTTAGGTATCTTGGCGTCTTCTTGACCCAGAGACTATCTATTAATTAGTATATATAGTTGATTGAGAAAATTGTTGAGAGAACTAGAGAATCGAACACAAAGCTTCTAAGCTATACGGCCGTATTCAATTGCTCAAGCATTTATTCATATAGCCAATTATTGGCTCCAATGTTTTCCTTGCCTCAAGCTGTGAAGATTAATACCATTTGTAGAACATTTCTTGAAAGGGAGTATGGAGAACAAGAATAAGAGCCTCGTGGTTTGAAGCGATTTTGCATCAAAAACAGGGGTTGAATCATTGATGTTGGTATCTCGAATAAAGTCACTATGCTCAAGCTTTTATGGAATCTTTGTCAAAACTGATAACTTGTGGGTTCTGGTGCGTGGTTATTATATCAAAAGGAGTCTCAGATGAATGTGAATCAAGCAAGACACTCCCCGGATCCCGAGGACCATTCAATGCTAGGGAAATAATGGGTGCAAGCAGAATGGGATCAAATGGTGAAAGGTAAGAAGTTTCACATGAAAACCTATATGATGCTTTGTCGGTTAATGAGAGACCAAAGGACTCGAGGAATCAAGGATGGCAATGTGGCTGACCTGGGTTATCTTCACCCCGTGGTTTGTGTGCCATAACCGTTGGCTACGGATGATGACTTTAGCAAATTTGGAATGGTGACTAACACTGCTGCAGTTTCTGCCGAGAATGAATCGCATGGACACTTGTTTTTTAACCGTAATACATCAAACATATTCGATTGTGTTTCGTGGATCGGCATCCACCATAACCCGCTTCCATGGGACCCGAGCGCATTTCGGAACAGAGTGTGAAAGGCAAAGGTTGGCGGAAGCAACTTTAAACTTCGCGCTATAAACCAAATGCTTATGGGATCGGAATTTTAGGAACAAGACTAATTCGGAGATACTATCCCTAGTGCAAAATCGAGGATAGTATTATTGATAAAATTGTCTATGGGGCTTGTTTAATAGGAAGCTAAGGGCACATTGCTCACCTTATGCTATAATGAGGGTTCCTCTAGAACCGCTTTTGGTCGCTTGATGGTCGATCCGAGCGATCCTTTGTATTCAAGGTATTTTTGAATTAATTAATTTTCTATTTTGATTCAAAAAAAATTACCACAAATACCAACATACAAACACATTTTTAATGACTAATGAGACAATACAAAGGTGACTCATGCATGTGGTACCATGAACATTCCTCTCACCTTGCTTCCGATTCAATAACTTAGAATCAAGCCACATTTTCGATCCAAACAAGACCAAAGCCACCAATATGAACATATAGTCCATCGCTCTGCTTCCATATAGGATCAAGCATATTATGAACCCAAAGTTTCACCGCCATCAAGCTTCCACTTAAGGATGAAGCCAATCATATACTGTAGTTCCAACTCCCCATGAATGCATGTGAAATTTAACTAATTACATATGCAATTAAGATTATTCATCAACCTTAATTGTCAAGATACCACAATAGTCCAAACACGCTTGAACTATCATTTTGTACAAACATCATGTTTCATCATTAACAAGCAATACACATAGTATTTACTATCATCACACATCACAAATAACACATAGAATACAAGAAAACACATGTTATTCTCAATAATTCATCCAAAACATAACATACATACATTAATTCAAGTAGCATGTATTCATCGATATCGTATCAAAATACAATCTGAAACTCATCAAAATAATTATTAGAAATCATGTAAATTAATGATAAATCCTAAGGAAGAAATCCTCCAAAACATTCATGCATTATCAAAGTATTTATTTCTCTGCACACAGTGAAGCACGCTTAGCGGCACCAAGCCCGCTCAGCGCCTCAAAATTATACAAAAAAATCTACAGCGTGACAGCACTGCCCCAACTACGAAACCCTTTCCGAAAATCAGTTTTATGCTTATCTAACATCAATTAAACATCATCTAACATGTATACACTATAGGGAACCTATTCATATCATCCAAATCCTGTTTTAATCCTCAAAAACCCCAAATTACAACTTCAATTTGAATAACCAAAACGTAGAAATTGAGATAGCCAATCCTATAGCATGTTACTAATCACTACCCAACAACATACAAATGCATAATAAAGAAGATTCTCCCCCTTACATCTTGAAGATTTATCTTCTTAGAGTTTCCTCTTATCTTCTCTTCTTCTCCTCTTCTCTTATCTCCTTTCTTTCTTTTTCACCAAATGACAACACTAACTATGTTTTTTCTCTAACCCTTTACTAACTAGTAAAACTCAAATTAGGCTTAAAAATTAACACCTACTTATTAATTCTATTCTTAAAATTAGGCCCAACACTAAATCACTTAATTAAATTACTCCTTTAAATCACTTGATTAAATTAATTATCACATAATATAATAAATAATAACAATGAACAATTAACTATTAAAATCAGGATGTTACAGTTGGTGATGATGAAGTTACACCAGATGGATAATTAGTTCATTTTGCTTTACTTGAATGTGTTGAACGAATCAACTCTAGGAAGCTTTGAATATTATATAGTGTTGGATATGGTTGAAGAGTTAAAATCAATCAAAAGAAACAACACATGGGAGTTAGTCAAATTTCCATCACATACAAAAGCTATCGAAGTAAATTCGGTGTTCAAGTTAAAATAAAATGCAAATGGGTCGATACAAGACATAAAGCAAGATTATTAGCTCTAGTTTTTCTTCAAAGAGAAGGACTAGACCAATCTGAAGTATTTCCTCCAGTAGGAAGATTTGAGATTGTTCGCCTAGTGGAAGTATTGGAATGCAACCAAGGTTGGTCGAAAATTCATTTAGATGTGAAATCAGAATTTTTAATGGTCCTTTAGACGAAGAGGTCTATGTCACACAATCTTTAATACTTGTGATTCATAAGGAAGCGAGTAAATTATATAAGTTTCACAGTGGTTTTATGGCCTCGCGAGTGCACCCAGGATAAGGAACAAGAAGATCGACTCATACTTAATCGAATTAGGATTTGTAAAATTCAAGTCCTGGTATGGTGTCTATGTTTAGGTTGTAGCACAAGATATAAAAATCATTTACTTATATGTCGATGACTCATGGTAACTAGAAATAGCTTGGAGAACTTGTCAAGTTCAAAGAGTTGATGATGAGAGAATTTGAAATGTCGGATATGGAAACATTATCTTAGTTCCTAGGCATTGAATTTCAAATGTAAGATCGTTATACCCCAAAATTTTCCCTCCTACTTCAAGACAATCCACAACTCCATACTCAAGGAGTTCACAAGGGTTGACCAGACAAACCCTCCTCTAAGCAATCCATCCAAGCTAGGTTTTTGCTCCTCTCAAGTAAAAATGGATTTCCAATGCTTCAAGTGGTCATCATACCTCATCATATGCTTCAAGGGGTTACCATGTCAAGTTTCAAGCCCTACAAGTCAAAATTGTTCACCCAGCTGCTCGATGGTCGAAAATCAACCAGATAGACAAAAAGTTAATTATGGTCAACATACACCAAACTTCATAATTTTTGTCAACATCAATATTTTGAGGTGATATTCATAATTTGATCAAGGGTTAATCATGATTCATCAAGAAAAATCAAGATTGGATCAAAGGTCAAAGTTCCTAAATTAGGGTTCTTCAGACAAAAGTCAACAGAACTTTGACCAAACATAACTTTCACATACTTTATCAGAAATTTTTACACAAAAGCTCATTTTAAAGAGAATTCAATTCTCTACAACTTCATGTCTCACAAGCTTGGTCCAGAAATGCTTCATTTGGAAGTTATGGATCAAAATATTACAGGTCCTTTTAAAAGTCAACAAAAAGTCATCTTTTTACAAAGAAGTGTTCATGAGAATGGAAACTTCAATGAAGATGAAACAAAAAGTTCTGTTTAGAAGACATCTTGAGATTTCTAAAAAGTCCAAGAACACCCAAAAATGTTAAAAATTGAGCAAGATACAAATTGTGCAAGTTGGGCATTTTGAGGAGGGCATAAAGGAAAATACCTAGTAAATGCATTCAAATGCCTAAGATTTTATGATCCAAACTTGATTATAAGATTATCCATGACTTCTATACCTCATGCCATTACTTGTCCTTTTTATTTATTTATTTTTGAATTAAATGGCTTAAATTCAAATTTAATTAAATAAAATGCAAGGAGGATTATTAATACAAGGTGGGCTTGATTTGTGCATTCTGAGGACCAAGGAGCCCGAAGAATCACAATTTTGTGCAAGAATATTTAAGGAAAGATTGAGCCAAATTTGGAAAGATTTCATACAAATTTCTAATCAAATATTCTCCATTTAAAGAATATATTTTCTTAAAGTCTTGACCTATTTCCACCTCTATATACTTAACACCTTCACAAGGCAAAGGGACGATTTTGCTAGCCTCTTACACGGATTGCTAGCCTCGACACCAAACCTAAAATTCTCAAAAATTCCAAAAGTTGGCAAATTGTTCTATTTTCCACCAATACTTTCAAGCATTCCATCGTGCTCTCCGGGTAAGTCAGTAAGTAGCATCATTATACATGATCATAACATGCTAAAACATACCATACATACCGCCCCGATTGCACTTTGTTTTATGAATTCGTGTTTTATTTTTGAGTGTGATTTGCTTGCAACTAATGTTTCTAATGTGTTTATAGCATGTTATAGAAATGATCCGGCTGCTCAAGCTTTTCATGGCTTAATCACTAGTTGCCATTGTTAGGGCACAAACCGGAGAAGTCAGATCCATAGTTCTAGGCCGATTCATAATAAACTAACACCACCAATCGATTAGCCCTCGATTAGGGGATAGGGTACCCTTGTTGCATCTATACTGCTTATTTTAGGTTGATGATCAAGATGACCTGAGAAGATGACCAAGTTTTCCCGCCTCCGACAGAAGTCCTAACTGATTTGTATATCATCTCCAAGCCCACCGACCCTCGACGAGAATCCAAAAGCTCCACTGGACCCCATATGCGATCTCCAAAAGCTCCAGCTTCTGGACCCCCCCACCAAAGATTCACCTTAAGCTCCAACTGACACCCTCGAAGGATCCTCCAAACTCCACCTGGATGCCCAAGGCGTACAATTACTAAGGATTGGCTTCGTGCAACCGCCAAGCTCGATGAAACCCTTCCCTTTTATTTTTCCATTGCTTATTTTCTTATTTTTCTTTTTTTAATTATTTCAATTAATTAATTAATTAATTAGTAATTAGGTTAAACAATTAGCTTAATTAGGATTAATTCCACAAATAATTTTCTATATTTTTCTTAATTAATTAATTAAATTAGTTTAATTTAGGTTAATCATTTAATTTAAATTAAGTTTCTTTTATTAATTAAAATCAATTAGAATTAGGATTTTACGTTAAAATCAATCTTCAAAAATACCAAAATATTTTCCTTTTGCAATTAGGATTTACGTATTCACTTAGACAATTTTTTTCTATTTTATTTCTTTTGCATTTAAATTCTAGAAAGGATGTATAGTCGAAAGTTTTATCTTGTAATAGCGTAGATTTATATTTCTGCTTTTACTTTCCGCACCTCCTATTATGTATCTACCCCAAAGCCATGTAATAGCGTAGGACATTTACTTTCCGCACTTTACATTTCCACAATTTACTTTCCACACCTATTAACTGCTAGTAACTAGGCGGTATGGAAAGATAAAATCAATCTAGATCACTTCTAACACAAGAGAAAATATCTGAACACAACACATTCTTCACACATACACCCCCTTAGGGTATCCTCTCTTGTTGCCTTACGAATAATGGTCATGTTCCTCGAATGTGGGGATATCTTAGCTAAGACGCTTACAAACATATCATCATAGTCCCTTAGATACAAAGATCATACTCGATGACCCTCGATGTTGCCTACGATATATGATCTCGCCCTCATTGTTGCCTACTAAAAGTGATGATCGTCCCTACGAATATGCTAAGATATCCTTACAAGTTTCCTTCTATGACCATCCGATGTCCCTTCGAATGTCACTTTTACATCCAACGAATAAGGTTACCTATCAACCAATGGTATGGATAGCCTTATTCTAAAAGAAAGCAAAATAACACAGAAACGACCGTTCTGAGTAGGTAATAAGTCTCTTTTGCTTGCTCAAAACACTTTTCACACCTCACACTTTCAAAAATCTTTTTTTAAGACACTTTGTATACATTCCAGCGCGAATCACTACAAAGTTCTCTTGCAAAACAAAACATTTCCAAACACTTCGTATACATTCCAGCGTGAATCAAGTCAAAGCGAAATGCCTTTTCCAAAATCTTTTCAAACACACACACACAAAAGTAATTAAAGTGAGCTAAGAAATTAAGAGCCCGTAGATAACTACGATGGAAAAAGCTAATACATTCCTTTCATAACCGCTCCCTTATCAGAATCTAACAAGGTCTTTTTCCTATTCTTTTCGCCTTCCCTTAATTGGATAAAAGAAAGTCGGTGGCGTACTCTTGTTATCCGCAACATTTGCGAAAAACGCAAAACAAGCAAGTCAATTCTCCACGTTGTTACAAAACCAAGGTATGAAGTTACATCAAAGGAAGTAAAATGGACTATTTGAACTCAGATCCTCACCTATCGAACCAAATGTGAAGTTGCAAGAGAATGGAGAGGAAGACAAAGTCGATGTAACTTTTTCAAGCAAATTTAGGATCTCCGAGGTATGTGTGCAACAATCTACTGATATATGTTTCGTAGTCTAAAACAAGAAGCAAATACATGAGTGAACCAAGGTGTCACACATGAAGGCGTAAGAAGAATCTTGTGACACTTAAAAGGATCGACAAATTATGGAATTTATTTCGATGAGATTCAGAAAAGAAGTTATAATTACTGCTTTCAGATGTTGATTGTCGGAGATAAGGAAGATCAAAGAAGTACACCTTGACTATTTATTATAAGTATTTGGTGTTCGAGATATCATGGTGCTCAAAAGTAACATGTGGTGGCATTATCATCATGAAGCTAAATATATAGCAGGATCCTATGATGCATATCATGCAATTGTGATCGATTGATACTTGAAGAAATTGAGGTCACAATTAAGAAACTTCGTTGCAAATCGTCAAAGTTAGCCATAAATCTATCAAGGATCCATTTTTGCATGGAAGAAGTAAGCATATCAAAGCTAGATTTCACATTTGGAAAAGGTAAGTCGAGGTGAACTTAAAGTTAAGCATTTCTCAAGTGAAGCACAATTGACCGATATCTTCACCAAAGGATGAAGATCGACAAATTCTCGAATTTGAGAAATAAATTAGGAATAGTTCAAATTGAATATTACATAGGTTCGATAACTTGGATTATAGGGGTATGTTGATATATTAGATATAATATCAAATAAAATCCAAGTTAGATAGATATGTTAAGATATTAGATATAATATAAAATATAATCCGAATTAGATATGTTGAGATATTAGATATAATATCAAATATAATCCAAGTTAAATATGTTAATATATTAGATATAATATAAAATATAATCCAAGTTAGATATGTTGAGATATTAGATATAATATCAAAATAATTCAAGTTGGTAAACCCAAACTCAATTATGATTGTATATAAATAGTCATAATTTGTATCATTATTTATACAATTCAAGTGAATAATATAATCTTTATTCCCTTTATTCTCTTTCTCCCTCACTAAAGATGACTCAAGCACTAACAAAATAATCTCATGCTTCAAATCATGAGACCTTCTAAAAAATTAAATATCATTTTAACATGAAAACTACAAATTAAATGTTCAAATCATTATGTTTGAATGCAATTTGTTGTATATTTGTATTATTTAGAGCTTAAGATTACATTATACCATAACATGATGGTAGGTTAGTTAAAGTAATTGAAGTATATTAATAATGAATTATTACAAGAAGGAGAATAAACAAGGGAGAAAGTATGCAGAAACCCTTCGATGTTGGTCCAAAATTTAAAGACGATGACAATCACACACTAGTTTTCCATCCACATTGTGAATGTGAATCACAAATCAACATCAAAGAACAAAATTCATATAAGCTCATCTCAAAAGTTCTATCAAGTTGGAGGACCCGCAACATCTTTAAAACGATTATGGGATCATAATGCAAGCATCCACCGATTCTCCTTGAAAATGAAGACTTTAAAAGAACACCAAATAGAAATCCATCAGCCTCCTTACAAAATTAAGACTCTTAGAATAGCATCAAACAAGAACCTATAAGGATATCTTTACAAATTAACGACTCTTAAAAGAGTAAAACGAAACCAACCGATTCTCCGGAAAATAAATACTCTTAAAAAGTGTCAAACGAGAAGCAATCGACTCTCCTTGCACAAACTAAGACTCTTAAAATTAAAGAGTACCAAGTAGAAATCTGTCAGATCTCCATACAATCAACTAAGACTCTAACTAAAATGCCTAGTAGAAACCCACCACAACCTTCACATCCATTTTAAACTTGCAAAATGCAAAGCAAGAACATGACAGACTCTTTAAAACCAAAATTTACCTCAAAACATACTTCAAATGAGAGTGATATTGATAAAGCAAAAACAAAAAGATTTAATAAAACCTCCAAAAAAATTTTGTTATTTATTAATATTATATAACTTTGTAACTGCCATAAAATTTATTTAGCTCCACTAATTTAAAATTTATTAATATTATATAATTGTATATTTTAATCAAAATTTCAACACTTTTTCTAATCATTATTTTTCAAGAGAGCAAAACATAAACTTTTTGTCTCTTTCAAAGGAGTAACATAAACTTTAAAAAAAATTTCACTTCAAATATCAATTAGTTTTTTTTTACTAGTATTCACTTACAATAAATATTTACATTTATGATTTTTATTAAATTTTACTTTTGTCTTCAATTTTCAACAATTACATATTTATAGAAATGACTTTCCTTTAGTTTGCTATTTTATAGAAATACATATTTAGTTAATTCTGTTAACAAAATAACAATAATTTTTCTTGTTGTGAAACTATAGAGAATGAAATGTACAATCATAAAGACGATAAGTAGTTATATATATATATATATATATATATATATATATATATATATATATATATATATATATATATTGAGAATAAGATTTAAAAGAAAGATTAAAATAAAATTGTGGTTTTATTGAGTCATACATAAAAATATAAAAAATCAGATGTTTTAAGAGAAAAGAGAAACGACTAATAAAATTTTAAAAACATTTTTATTTTTAATTTAAATTAATAGTAATTATTCAATTCTCGTTTTCGCATTTTTTTAAATTTAAATTCAATAGTAATTATTCAATTCTCGTTTTCGCATTTTTATTTGATAAATATAAGGTTACAAAAGAAAACCTAATCAAACTTATACTTTGAAATTTAAACCGCATTCTCAACAAATTATACAAAGTAGGAAACTAAATGCAAAAGGAAAACATTTGACTTTTATCCATTATTGTTATGGTCAATTAGGTTGGGAAAAATAAAAGTTTATAGGTAGGTCATGATTTCATTGAATCGATGATGAAAAAATTACAAAGAACTTTTTTTCTCAAGATTACAAAGTACTCTTTTTTCTTTTGTATATGAGTTTGTCATAAATAAGAGAAATTGCTTCCAACAATGTAATCAATAATATGGCATCAATTGGCATATTATGTTTAATAATGAGTTAAGAGAAAAGAAGCTTAATAATGAGTAGGTTTGAGCTTTTGTTGCTATATTCACAATCACGCATGATTATCTACTTATGTGTTCAATTATTTATAAAGCTTAGGTGTCCCCACCCAAATATGTCCAATCTTATAGGTGAACTACTTTTCAATGTCACCAACAAATTAGATTGTGTTTTGGAGATACCTATCTTTCCTTTGAATTATTTAGCTTATAGATCAATAGAAAAAGAATAGAAAAATTCAAGTGTGGATTAATTATTACTTTGTGGCAAATATAAGTTGTAGCTTTGAAAGTATTCTCTTCATGTCATAAAAATGTCTCATTTAAGCAATATATGATTTTTTTAAAAAATTTGATGTATTAATTTTAAAGTTAAAATTGTATGTTTGTACTAAATATCTTTTAATCAAATTTTTAAAAAGAAAAATATGATATAAAATTAAAGAGAGAGTATAGATATACATAGATTCTAATAAATATAATATTGGAAGAAAATAATAAATATTACATTAATATTCTAAAATGACAATTATTTTAAAATATAAAAAGTATAAATATGAAGACGGAGGGATTAAAAATCATTTAGATCCAACAACTGATTTCAAATCAAAGTGATGAAATTAAAGATCTTATGCACATGTTTGGTATATTTCCAAGGACCATGGAGAAGCTTCTTTCTTAGGTCAAATCCAATATTGTATGTCACATCTGTTGGAGAAAAATGTTACAAGACATGGAAATCAAATTCATTGCATCCATAGATTAATATTTAAAAATAAAAATACTAATAACAAATTACATGATATGGAAAATATATTTATTGCCTCACCTATATAACAGTATTTAAATAGATATCCACCTCATTGAGCGTAAGAGATTATGTTGCATTTTTATTTTCTGTATGAACCCATTTGTTGTATTTTTTATTGAATAAAATAATTTTTTTAATATTATTAATAATAATAATCATTTTTATTTTTTATCTATTTATTATATAAAAAGTATAATTAAATTGATTATAATAATCTTTTTAAGAATTTTTTATTTATTTGTTGTGAAAAATATATGACTTAAATGCACTTTTAATATTTATACTTAAATTTTTTAATGTTTTGGACCTTTTAAAAAAATCAGCTTTTAGGTCCCTTTGTTTGACATATTTTAGAATTTTTTTGGTCTCCATCATATTTGTGTACGTTGTACACCCTATTTTTCCATAATAATGATAATAATAATAATAATAAGGAATTATACATAATATATGAGAGTTCCACAAATGGGATGTTACATAATTTAAAAATTTATAAAGTTTAAGGTCACTTTATTACTTCATTAACTCAGAACAATCGATTCAATGTGGAATAATTAAATTAGTTCAGCTTATGGCATACGCCTCAACAATAAACAAAAGTCAACTCCACAAAATACGTGGTCCTTCATAATTATAATTCAAGATACGTAACAAGTAAAAATAATGCAAAACATAATAAATTCTCACTCGTTATGTATCGAATACTCCTAAGACTCGATCAAGTAACATTCTCTCTTCAAACACTACTCATGTACCCGATTATCCGACCTTAGAGGACATACACAACAACACAAAAGAGGTGAGAATTACATTCAATAAATATATGAATAAATATCACATGCTAAGGAGTAATACACACAACCATAGAAAGCACAACACATAATTTCGCTGTATTGCTTCACAACATATTCCTTATTCATATAATTCAACCTTAAGTCAAAATAGTGCAATGCAATGCAATTGACAAAACTAAATGTATGTGGTACCAACAGTAAGATAAGGCCCTACATAATGCCAAATTGGCAACAACAGGCATAAGCTCTCAACATAACGCCAATATAAGCCAACAATGTGAGCATGAGCCCTCACTAAATGATATGTATGCATTATCAACATGTAACAACAGAATATTAGAACAACAATAAGCCTTAAGTTTTCTATTCATTTATTAAGGCCACCACATCATCACCATCATCATGAATAATTCATACAAGGTCGCATGTTTTAATCTCATCTCCACTATTACTAGTCTTCCTATACTTACCTAAGTCCTACTAGTTCTAAAAATAAAAGGCAAAATACCCTTTTGGTCCTTTAAGTTTACCCTGTGTCCATTTTGGTCCTTTATCAAAAAGTGTCAAACTGGTCCTATAATTCTTCCAAAGGACCATAGGAGTCCTTTCCGTCAAAAGGCACAAACGGACGCTTGGTTTATGCGTGGCAAGTGTGACATGGAATGTTATGTACACCATCTTCAACCTCGTTCCGTAAATCCTCAAATTCTAGGGTTCACACATTGCATCTCAATTTTCCCATTTTGAATTTGAAATTCTCAATATGATGAAGGAAGCATCATCGAGATCCGGTTCGACGATTTCAATAGAGATGGAAGCTTAGATGGAAAGTTGCAATGGAGACCTATATGTGGTCAGGAGAATCATGTTCTTCAAGGGCTACCGTCACAAACTTTGAAGCAATTAAGGGTTGTCGTCATTACAAGGTAAGCATGAAATTAAAATGGGTTTTCATATTCTTGTTCGATAGTTCCTTACACAATGAGATGAATCTGATGTCACCATTATGTTCATCAATCTAGTGTGGATACTTTCAATGGTTCTTTGATGATGTGGGGATGAGAAGGACTGCTTATAAAGAAGGAATAATAGGTGAAGAAGTTGCAAAATGAGCTTGATGGAGCAAAGATGGAGATACAAAGATCTAAGGGAAAGATGAAGGTGAAACATAAGATAATGGAGTTACAAATTGAAATGAAGATGAATTCTCGTAAAAATGGAAAAGATTCTTCTTTATTATGTTAGTTGTGGTAATTGGATGATGTTGTAATAGACTGTTGAATTGAGATTGTATGTTTACAAAAGAGAGTATCATATAGAGTATCATATGTAACATACTCAATTTGAACATGGTATCATTATGAATTTGAATTTTGTATCAACTTGAATTTTTGAACTAGTAGCATTTTGATCAATGTAAAACATAATCGTAACATATAGAAAAGCAATTCAAGATAGGTAACAACATATAATTATAAGATACCACTAAGTTGTATACAAAACAACCCGACATTACAGTCCAATCAAAAAAATTCGACACAAAGTCCAAAACAAAACAAATTGATATTACATGATCAAAACAACTTAACATAACCAATTCTAATATTACAAGTTAACAAAACAATTAACAACTATAGGTCCAATCCTAATCCAAAACAGACATCAAAGTAAACTAAAGTTTCACTTTGTCAGCTCTTTAGTCAAGGTGTCTTCTTCGTTGTTGGACCCATCTGCAGTTCTTGGTCCATTTAACTTTCGATGGACTTAGTGGGACAAATGGTGCATTTGGCCTTCTAACCCACAACTTTTTGGATGATTTAGATTGAGATACAGAAGCTTGACCGTGAACCCATTTAGATGCTCGAGATGCACCATACAGATGCCACCATGGCTTCGATGGTTGAGAAGGTCGAGAAGCCACTGTACAGTATGTTGCCTGTGGCATTGTGCCTGTGGCGCATGGTTGAGCTGCAGGTACTTGTGTAGTAGTTGTTCCGACTAGTAGAAGGCACCTCAAGTAAGTCACCGCCTTCTTGCCACACTTTACAATGAATCCTGCTCTTCTCATCTTTTTATCAGCACCATCTAGCTCACCTTGCTCTAAATTCTCCTTTTCTTTGGCCTTCCTGCATTTTCCAATTTGGGTGGCATAACACTGTGGTACTCGCTTCTAAACCCATAGGTTTGGTTTAATTGTGTCATGAATCATCACATTTTATTATTGAATGTATTACACATGGTAGGCCTGTTAGCCCTAATTTTATGAATGCATTTTTTCCTTCAAGTTTACGGTGAATTTTTCGTGAGAATTTTCTGATGTCTCACTTCAAACATACGCTCATCGACATCCTAACACAAATGGACATTCCAAATTAAGACATCAAATGGACATTCCAAAGTCGATATTCTAACATGAAAATGCTTGTTTTTAATTTTACCGACAAGCCACATGTTCGTGGAATGAACTTGTTTTCTCAACCTTTTCATAATGTTTGGCAACACTTCACAGCCTTCCAATTTCAAACCTCATCCCGCTTTGTAGCCCATCTCTCCATCATGTATATCCTAATTTCTTCCACCATGGTTATTAATGGCTTGGCCTTTGACTCCAAAATAACACTATTAAAGGATTCTGACATATTATTGAGAACCTGCATCGCATTTGTTAGTGAGTCTTGAAGTATGATCCGCCTCAAAACCTGGAGGGACATCATGTGCTTGTATGTTTCGATTGATACATAACTTTCATCTCTTTCCCAAGCTTGGTAGTATGTTGACTGATGGCTTCCATAATTTCCTTTAGTTTTTTTCCCGAAATCTCTTCCTAAAGTTGTTGTACACGCCTAACACATAATCTTTGTTCAATCAGAAAGTAGCTCCTCCATTGCGTGCAATAACCGAAATGATATGTAACATGAGAATTTAATTATTAAAAATACTAATCAATTGAGAATTAACAATAGAGTCATATTTTGTTGATCGTGAAATAAAAAGTGTATGTAGACACTCTTCTCTTCCACCCAGATCACCAATAAGGTACCCAAGAACCATGTCCAACTTTCCTTGTTTTCACTCTCCACCATCGAGATATGCTATTGGTAGCATTTGATCATTGGGATCTCTGCCTATGGCGACAGATTTGACCTCCACAAAGCCCTTTCAAAAACATCCATCAAGCCCTATGAAATGTCTACTTAACTCAAGCTTCAAGCGCCAGCATATGAATCCTTTTGAAGTGTAATTTCTAACACCACCTTCTCTGAAATGGTTGGACATGTACTTTCACAGCTGACCCTCAAGATCTTTACAACTCATGTGCATAGTCATAAATCCTTGCATAATCCCTCAAGAATGACCCATCAACCATGTCTCTTGCTGCAAACCTAGCCCTTATAGCCCTGGTTTTTTTGACCCCACATTCCACTTCTTCTCAAGACCTTTCCTTAATGTCCTAAGCTTCATTCTAGGGTTGGTTTTAAGCATTCAGAACCTCTCATGCTAAGCCATTTAGTCTTCAACAACTTCACATTATATTCATCGCAACTATGGGTGTCACCACCTTTCTTAGTTGCAAGTATCCTCAACATCCAACTTAGCCCAATAACCTTCCTCATTCACATCCATCCTACACCTAACCCTAACCCTTATCTTGTCATTTTTAATGTATTTTAAATTTTCCCGTATTGACCGATAAGAGGTAAATTCCTTGATATCTTCTTTTGTACTAAAATATGTACCCACTTCATTTGTAATTGGACATATCCTTAGAAGCTTGAAAATGGGATACTTCTTTCTCGTAGTATTGCTATCTTCACTATCACATTCACTTACAAGATCCTCACTTTCATTATCACCTTTACTATCATCTTTATTTGTTTCGACTTTTCTTTACCCTTATGGCTTTTAATTGTTCCTCATCTTCAAATTCATAGTCAATTAGGTTACCCTTCCTCTTCCAAGTCATTTCACACTCATCGCATCATCAAATACAACCTCCTTTGCACTATCATACTTGAAGCACTATCATCATCGAACTATCATCATCATTCCGTCCAACAAAGATCTTCACTTGCCTCCTTCTCATTCAACAACATCTTCACTTGCCTCATTCTGCCTAACAACATCTTCACTTTCATTATCCACAAAGATCTTCACTTGCCTCATTTTGTCTAACAACATCCTCACTTACCTCATTATGTCTAATAGTATCTTCACTTACCTCATTTTGTCTAACATCATCCTCACTCACCTCATTCTCTAAGATCCTCTTCCATTACATTCAAGTGTGTCTCATCTAAAATAACTTCACTCATCAACATACTCAGTTGTGACAATGTGTATAAAGACTTCAACACTTAATGAACCCTATATAGATCAAGAATCTCTAAGGCCCTTTGTCATCAAACGATCATTCTAGCAATGGATCCCTATAGTATATCTTCTCTCGCAATGTAACTCAATAATCAATAACTCAAAATAGCCCCACTTATTAGCATCTACTATCAAATCCAAGAATCTCACCTCCTCAGACACACTCAAGTCCTCACTAATTCACCGTGTATCAATATATCTCCATTTCATTTACACAATGCCCTAAACAGAGAGATGAATTTAGAAGAGAGATGAATTTCAAGGAAACCCTAACTATGAAAATAGAACTTACTCACGATAGAAGTCTGTTTCACCTGGAATGGAATGTCCTCACTCACCTTCAAGAATGAGGAATTTGTCTACCAACGCTCTACTTGCTCACCTCAAGAAAGTATTTCACCTTCTCGCTTGTGGAATCCAACAATGGCTGCCAACAAAAAAAGAAAATGTTTCTATCTTTGTTTCAGCCACATGCAATTTTTCTAAACACACGTAATGCCACACAATGCCACATAATGCCATTAACCATGACTAACGGAGTATTCTGAAAGGACAAACGTGGTCCTTTGGAAGAATTATAGGACCACTGACACTTTTAGATAGCAAGGACCAAAATGGACCTTGGGGTAAACCAAGGACCAAAAGGGTATTTTGCCAAAATAAAACTGTATCAAAACGGAAAGAAATCGCAAAAACATGTTTCTCCGCTCGGCCCCGCCCATTCTGGGATGTTCTCCCTTCCCTGCCATATGCCGACACATGCTTTTTCTCTCTCATGGCCAATGTCACGCTGGGCACCAGGGATTTTTTGAAACATCTCCCAAAACCCTACGCACGCATCGCTAGTCCATGCTGTGCCTCTATTTCCTACGTCCCATACGTTAAGGCAATTTAGTCGTTGATCGAGGATAGCACGCACTATACACGTTTTCCTCCTATAAGCGATCACACGTATAATCCCGCACACAAATTTTTGTCACCATATTAGTTCGTTTTCCTTTGTTTGAGTCTTTTAGTCTTCGATTTTGATCCAAAACAGTGTTTCTCCACCTAATAACACAAATACTTCATATAATTTCATTGTCCTACTGAATCTACAACAATTTCTACATCTAATTCTTCAATTTTCACTACTTTCCTAGATCTATAATTTTTCGATATGGAATTCCATGGTACAACACAACAAATTCAACCACAACTTCACATCATTCGTAGATTGAACAACAATTTCACACAAAAATCGTGATCGAAATACACTAATCAATCCAAGGAAACATTTCTACCAATTCATGGAAAACTTACAGAGAAAGGAACCCTCACTACTCCTCCTGTTAATACCAAGATTTAGAAAACTCATTCACCCTCTTATCTTTTAGTTTTAGCTCAGCCATTCTTCAACAATGGAAATTTCTCTCATGACCCGATTTTTCCTTTCTTCTCTTCTTCGCTTTCTACATGACAACAATTCTACCCAATTTGTTTAACCTTCTAATTGTATTTTATTATTACTAATATTAAATAATAATAATAATAATAATAATAATAATAATAATAATAATAATAATAATAATAATAACAACAATAACAATATAAATATCAATAATATTGATAACTATAATATTAATGTTGACATTTTTTCAATTTCTAATACCACCAATATTTCATCAAAACTAAGTCTCATCTTAATAATATCACAATAATTCAAATATAATAAATAATGATTAAATATTTAAATTATAGAATTACATTGACCATGTGAAAGCTACCACACAAAGTTATGCCACATCAAATAAAAATTAAAAAATGTATTTAATATTATTTCTAAAATTTAATTTCTAAAATTTAACTTATTTATTATTTTATACTGTATTATTTAATACACAAATATTTTAATGAAATATTAGAAATTATTAAATTAAATAGGAGACAAATTAATATTTGTTATAAGTAGGATTCAAACCCTCCCCACTTTGGATAATATTCACTGCTTTTAATGAGTCACGATTTATATTGTTTAGTTTTCAAAGTCCAATAATAATAATTCCTACTTACGTGAACAACAACAACTATTCCTCATTCACGCTATTCCTTACCTTTATCATCTTCTTCAAACTAAATTCTAAAACGACATAATAATTTGTAATTGCACATCATCATTATACATTGAATGATCTCTGTATTTCATTTCACAGGCCACCAACTATTTCAATATGATGAAATAAAAATCCAACGAATATCAACCACTATGATATATTAAACACTATGTGTATCTAAACACTCAGTATTATTTAATGAGTTAAACATTGATTTGAGAGTTTTAGTGAATCTGCACAAGTTTTTTGTCAAATTCTTAGGATGTTGAAGAAGAGTATGGATTTCAAGAGTTGAGAATGTTGAAGAGAGTAACATGTTTGAATCAAAAAGTTAGACCCATTTGGAATTTTTTTATTTTCTCAAGTATTTCTCTTTAGCACCTCCTCAAAATGCTTAACTTGTACAAGGTATCTTTGCTCAATTTTTAACATTTTTGGGTGTTCTTGGACTTTGGAAATCTCAAGATGCCCTAAACAGACCTTTGGTTTCATATTCATTGAAGTTTCCATGCTCATGAACACTTTACAAAAATTTGACTTTTGTTGACTTTAAAAGGACTTATAATGTTTGATCCATAAATTCCAAATGAAGCATTTTCTTCAGAGAGATGAAGTTGTAGAGAATTGAATTCTTCAAAATGAGCTGTGGTAAATTTTTTGATAAAGTATGTGTCGTCAAAGTTTTGTTGACTTTGTCTAAGAAAGCCTAATTTAGAAACTTTGACTTTTGATCAAATCTTGACTTTTCTTGAGAAATCATGATCAACCCTTGATCAAATGATGAATATTACTTAAATATTGGTGTTGGCCAAAATTATGAAGTGTGACCAGATGTTGACCATAGTTGACTTTTGTCCAATACAATCGGTTTCAAACCATCCGAGCAATTGTCTAGCAAACTTGACTGTAAGCTTGAAACTTGACATGGAGACTTTGAAGCATATAATGAGGCATGATGATCACAGTGTTGATGTCCATCCCGACTTGAGAATGGCAACCTAGTTTGATTGATTGCTTAGGAGAGGTTTATCCGTCAACCCTGGAAACTTTAGTATGGACATGTGAAATGTCTTGAGAAGTGGAGGACAAATTTTGGGTATAACAGCCCCTGCTCAATTCTCTTGAAGGAAGATTAGCATGCTTGTTTTCGCTTCCGAAAGTAGAAGATGATCGAACACCGAGCACACCCAAAATTTGCACCGCTATTGGTTGATGATGTGCTAGAATGGGCTTATAAATGCCATTTGGAGAAGCTGAGAGCAAGTCACATTAGACTCGCAAACGCTGCTTGAATAAGAGAAGCATAGGAGATGGGCTTAAGATGCCATCCGGAGAAACCGATGTTGGGAACGAGTCGACGTTAGACTTCATGCTCGCCTTGAATGAGAGGTTATATGTATTGATTTTAACCAAATACAAAGATTCTAAAGGAGAGATATTCAAGTAGTCGATATAGGCTTAAAGATGCCATCCGGGAAACCGAGTCGTATGCTAGACTCAACTTGATGATAATAAGAGAGTCATAATAAACCTTTGTCTTGGCTATTCTTGAGGTGGATATTGGAAGAATGTGAATAGCTTTCCGCCTTGCTCGGGTGTTAATCCAATGTTGCCCCGGAGACAAATTGTGGTCTTTAGATAGATTTCCGCCTTGTTTCGCATTAATCTTTGACCGTTGTCTCGAATAATTTTCATGGTCTTCGAAGTCTCTCCGCCTTGTTTCGACCTTTGACCCGTCGTTGGAAACTTTTACCGCTAGGGAAATAAATCTCGATGAGATATGGTTAGTTCTATGCAAATTATGATGCATGTGGATGCATGGCAATATTATGATGTGGCTATATGAATATAGATGTATGAATGCAGATGTATTTCAAAACATATCCATCTTGAAGAAAGTGGGAATGTCCTATTGGAGATTTTATGATGCTCGCTTGGGAATAGGG
Source organism: Vicia sativa (assembly GCA_021764765.1). Taxonomy (NCBI): domain Eukaryota; kingdom Viridiplantae; phylum Streptophyta; class Magnoliopsida; order Fabales; family Fabaceae; genus Vicia; species Vicia sativa. The sequence goes on from CM038792.1 coordinate 294,856,219, forward strand.
TGGTTGCGGACCCCGACTTGAGAGGAAAGAGATGTTTTAATTCCTCCGATGCACTATCCGACCAAGTTTCGAGTCTGGATATTAATGTCATGGAAGAATAATAATTGGGAGATACTGGGGATCTTGTGCGAGATCTCGCCGGGAATATCCGACATCGCTTGAGACCGACGTGACGCGGGCAAAGCTGATAAGGACGTAAAAGATGATGAGGCTCAAAGAATCCTTCGAGGTGATGAATCTGAAGTTTGTTGGAAAGTCTAACTGGGGAATATGAGAGATGTAGGTTCCCCTCGATGCATTATCTGACCAAGTTTCGAGTCTGGATATTGCCGCTGCCGAGGTATATGAGATAAATCACATCGCCGAACCGAGGTAACGAGGTGAAGTTGATTAAGATCACCGCCTGGGACCAATGTGATGAAGTCAAGGGTTGGAACACTAGTGGAGGAGATTAGTATCACGGAGAAGGTTTTCTATGATAGAGAGCGATGGCTCTATGGGATTCGTACTTGTGAAAATAACCTGCTGGGATGCATTGGTAACTTTAGTCGTCATCTCAATTCCTAGAGTTTAGTAGTAATTACTTTTTGTTTGCTCGTCAGATGTTCAATAGACAATATCACGATGCATATAATCATTCAAAGCAAACATTGACTTTATGCAAAACAACAATAAAAGTTAACATTGTAAAAGGAACTGTATTAATTTCAAAAGGATGGCCAAGCGGTTTTATATAAGAAGAAACAAAAGTAAAGCTATGCTAAATAATCTCGCCGAAGTTTCAACTATGCTAATATATTTCGACTATCTTATCTCCTTCTTGTCCTGAAAGTGCGTGAATTGATTTTTGCCATTTGAACCTTGAATGGAGTAGTAGTATAGTCCGAGGTAGGTGATCCGGACGACATAATCGACGCTTAAATCCCTAACTTTTGCTCAGACCTCTTTCGGTTTTCACCACCGATACCTTTTCCCAAGCCGCCTGCAGTTTCCCACTTGTGTGTACATTTTTGTATATATATCCTTAATTTTTCTTGAACCTTTGGTTCGCCAGATGCCCTTATTTTTGCTAGGCCGGTCGATCCAGCGGGTCTTGTTTATGCATAGTATTTTTGACTATATCTGCTCGCTGTGGTGTGGGTTCTCCATCCATGGTGCTAAGTATCATAGCTTCGCCTAAAATACTATTTTTACTACAAATGGTCCTCATAGGTGGGAGTCCATTTTCCTCGGATCACCTCGTGGAGGATGATGCGCTGACTACTAGATCACCACTGATAGACTTGGTATTGACTTTCTTGTTAAATGCTCATCATTCGCTCGATAGATCCGCCCATGGCAGATGGATGCGAGACGCTTTCGCCGATCGTTGATTTGGTCAAGTCGAGTCCGATCCATTCGTCTTCACTAACTCGCGCCCCGGAGGACTCTCGCCGAGGGATCCAACCTCGATTGGTAGGTGAAGCAACTCGATTTTCAAAAATCTTTAAATCTCGAAAACTAGTGAAATCGCCACCTAATTTTATTTGTTCTAAAAGAACGGGAAAATATAGATAAAACCCCATAAGCGGATAAGGCGGCCCACGTGACCAAAAGGGATCGAGTTTGCTATGGGGGAAGGTATTAGCACCCCTTACATCCATCGTATTGATGGGACCCTTTAATTCTACGCGCTTGTGTGTGTGTTTATCGCTAAGTTATGAATACCAAAAGAAAAAGAATTTGTTTATTATTTTGAGTTTGACACTGCCGTAACCGGTGCCTATGTATTCCCTTGTGCAATGGAAAGTTTGAAACTCCGTAGTTCCTCTCAAAAAGGAAACATATATTTTATAAGAAAAATCGCAGATTTAGACATTTCAAATGTTTGAACTTGGACTTGTTTAGTTTATTTGAAAAGCTTTAAGTCCGTGTTCGTATTTGAAATAGCTATTGCACACTTTTGTCGGAAAAGAGTTTTTATGATCGCATATGAGCGAAAAAGAGTTTGAGTGAGTTAAATTGTTTTGTGGATGAAAAGTATCAACAACAAGACTAACGCCTTACGATTCAAATACTAGAAACCCGAGGAACTAATGTTCGAACGAGTCGCCTATCACCCAAAAAGGTTTTCTTGAGAAAGTGAAGTGAAACGAGTTTCAAAGATTTAGAAGTCTTTAAGCAACCGGTCTAGCGTCCAACGACTTAAAGACTAAAAGTTTATTTGGGACAAGTTTTTAGCAATTGGTCCATCGTCCAACCACTAAAAACTTGTACTTTATTATGAAAAAGGTTTTGAAAATGCACCGACGCTGGATCGAGGTTTGAAATTTTATTATGAAAGTGTTTTTGAGATATGTGTTAGATGAAGTATGGAGTTGTTATGATTAATCAAGTATATGGACTTGACCTCGCGAGGATAGGTGCTTCTATCCCCAACCATGACTGGTGTATGGTGATTGGTATATACCAATGTTATTTGGTAATGATTGATTAAAGCAACAATGGCTTTAATCAACCTCGTGGAGGATGACCATGCCCATCCCCAACTATGAGACCTTTAGGAAATCGCTATATGAGCCAATCAGATGGAATCGAATTGATTTTAATTTTAATTGGTGCAAAGTGTACAATGGTGAATAAATGCGAACAAATGATAATCATTACACAATACAATCGTAAATTTAAATAATTATTAGAACGGTTTTTCCTATTTGATAAGAAATCACTAATAGTTTAATCGATAATTTATCAAATAAGAACTATTTAACTAATTATTACTTAGTACATCGCACAAAAAATATTATTTACGAAAATAAATTAATTGAAAAGATAAGAGTTTAGAAATAGTCAGATGAAGTAGCTTGGGCGATGGGAAAAGAAAACCGAGGTAATACTTTAAGCCCAAATAAAGGGCCCAATGAGCCTTTAAAACTCCGTATGGAACATCGTGGATCAAAACCGAGCTGAGGCCCACGGCAACAATGATATACAGGTACATATCAAGAATAATATAGAGAAAAAGAAAAAATGCTAAAAATTTCTTATTGCTTAAAAGTGTCTAACTAACATTATTATTAATATTTTTATATTTTTGAAGTATGCTAATTATTTTACTAGTTGAGAAAATAATAATAATAATTAGAAAAAATAATAATAGTTAGTAAAATGAAAATAAATAATAATTATTATTAAGAAAATAAATAGTTAATATTAAGTTATAACAACTAATCCTAATTTTTAAACAAACAACAAAGAAAACAAGAAACTAAGACACTCAAATGGCTTTTCACGATAACCATCTCTTCTTTCTCATGCGACACTCAACTGTCCTTCCTGAAATCCCAAATCGCTATCCCAAAAATTGCCTCTCTCACTCGAATCCTTGATGGAATCCTCACTCAATGATTTCGAACGGAAACCCCCGGTTATTTCTCTTAATCACTCTCGAGGGAAACCCTAACTCTACCGATTCTCGAGTTCTATTCGACCTATTTTTACATTTTCTTGGGATTAACTTTTTTCGACATCGAATGCCATGAACTTTGCAGACACACCTGATTTTGGGTGAAACTGGAAGGCAACCTAACCTCGACTGGATCTCGTGAGATCGCTCGAATTCTCTTCTCTCCTCAGACAACTAGTTTTTGAAACCAAATTTTTCCAAGGATGTGGTGGGATAATGATGAATGGGTTGATTTCTTTGATTGTTCTCGTGTTGTTTGTGATGCTACATTTTCGGGTTTTGGTCAAGAATAGATGGTATTCTTAGTTTTTGATCGGGTCTTTTATGGTTTTTGAAAGAATAGATACTATATCTTTTGTTTCTTTTTTTTGAACCTATCCTTTGGTTTGGGTAGTAAGAATGATGCTATCCCTTTGATTTTGGCTTGGATCCCTTTAAAGTTGTAGAACCGATACTCACTTGTTGGTCTTGCTGTTATATCCGTATTCGTCTCTTGGTTTTGGTTTTAACCGATCTATCTCTTTGAGTTTTTGTTGATTGGTATTTGTAAACATATATCTTGCTTCTTTAGCTATCTCTCCACAGATTATGCTTTATGCTTGCCCCTTTGGTTATCCTTGAACAGATACTATGCCATTTCCTTCATTGATTTCTGACCTCCTTGTTCTCATTGAAAGGGCTGTGAGTTGCTTATTGGGAAGCTTCTCTGTTATGTTGCTATCTGTCCTTTTGTGCAATTGTCCAAAAATGCCCAACTTCTGAATAGTGTATCTTGCTCAATTTTCCACATTTTGAATGTTATTGGACTTTTAGAAATCTCTAAGAGTCCTCTAATCAACCTTTGTTTTCATCTCAATTGGAGTTTCCATGCTCAATATATCTTCAAAACAAAATGTTGAGTTTTTGTTGACTTTGAAAAGGACCTGTAATGTTTTGATCCATACCTTCCAAATGAAGCATTTTTTGAACATTCTTGTGAGACATGAAGTTGTAGAGAATTGAATTTCCTTCAAAACAAGAGGTGGTGGAAAAATTTCTAGAAAGTATGAAGAAGTTATGCCCATCAAAGTTTGTTGACTTTTCCTCAAGAAACCCTAATTTGGAAAGTTCGACTTTGAGCAAATCTTGAGTTTTCTTGATGAATCATGATCAACCCTTGATAAAATGATAAATGTAACTTCAAAATGAGGATGTTGACCAAAAATCATGAAGTTTGATGTATGTTGACCACAGCTGACTTTTTGTCCAATATAACCGATTTTCAACCATCCGAGCAATTGTCTCGAGGAAACTTGACTTCGAGGCTGAAACTTGACATGGAGAATCTTTGAAGCATATGAGGAGCATGAAAGACCATTGGAGATGTTGGAAGTCCATCTTGATCCGAGAAATGCCAAACCCTAGTTTGGGTTGATTGCTCAGGAGAGGGTTTGTCCGATCAACCTCGAGGAATCCTGAGTGGATGTATGAAATATCTTGAGAAGTGAGGAAAATTTGGGGTATGACAAGATGCCTGGAGAATTAGCATGGAAAGCGATCTAGCATTCTCATTAAACCATGGTTTGGGAGGTCCCGAACAGCTTTAATTCCCCGGCACCACTTCTTCCATCTTGAATCAAATATGGTAGTAGACTAGTGTAAGTCATTGAATAGGTCAACTCTTCCTTGGTGTACTTGTGATAATGTGGGCTCTTCAATGCACTAAACCCTTGTTCGGCCCTTGACTTGTCGTTGTTGTTGAACTTGATTCGAGGAACTTGAGTTGAATACCATTGGCATTTGCATGGGTCACGATACTATGACAACGAAATTGCATAGCAGCCACATAGTGGTACGACATACACGGACCTCGAACCGAGCGATCTAATGGGTAGTCTCCCTTCCTCTACCTCTGCTTCATATACAAAGATTGGTTTCCCTCCTTCCTCTGGAACCATTGAATGTCTTTTACCACAGACGGGTCCACATTCCTCCTGGAAATCTTATCGGTTCAAACCTTCTTCAATCTTCTCACCCACCATCACCGTGATCGAGAAATCGTAGAAAGTGCTTCCAATCAATCTTTCAATATTGCACAGAAATGTTCCATGAATGATCATTCAACTCCCTTCTACTAAAGTCGGGTTGAACCCTCGAGGCCACTTCCTCCACCCGAGCATATTCTTTAAACGATTCCCTCCTTCCGAGACATGTTCTCAAGTTGTACACGATTAGGGGCCATAGTGGTGTTAAAGTGGTAATCGCTGAAGAAAGCATTAGACAAAATATCCAAGAGTGGATGTTTGACTTCTAAGAGTCAGATGTACCAACCAAAGATACCCCCGAGAGACCATTCTTGAAAACAATGAATCATCACCATCGTTGCTTTTTAACATGCTACCGCCATCTTACTTGGCCATACATCCTGTGGGTGTCCGACACCACTCCTTATACTTTTCAAAGTCCGCACTTGAACTTTGTGGAACGACATCGACAAGACACATATCCACCCACTGTGCCAACAACATTCTTCCCTCTCGCTCCTTTACTTGCTTGGCAAGCCTTGCACATCTTTTGGCGGCCACGCCTTGGAAAGGAGTTGGGTTACCCACAGTGCCACATTCCGATAGAACTGCCTCATGTAGTCGCTCACGACCTCACCTTGCAGGAGTTGTGGACCATGATCTCTTGCTCATCCTCCTCCTTGCCTGCTCATGCCCGCCATAGTTCGGGTGCAATGAAAGCATGACGCCCCTTGGTTATCTCGCTCCATGAAAGAAATCAACTTGCACCCCATAAACGGAGGCTTAGGTGCTTGTACCGAAATGGAGCAACACCGAAGGGTCCTCACGCTTCCGTGACGACTTAGAGCAACGGTAGTAGTTAACGTTGCTGAGCGGCAACAAGCATGTCATGCAGAAGCAAGCGGCGGCGTCTCTTCCTCTCTCTGCATGCCGAGTCGCGAGCATCTCCATCAACCGATCCATCTTGGTCATCAAGGTATCAATGTCGCCTTGCATTGCCGTTCGTCTTGTCTCGCATCGATCCATCGCTTCCTCGTTAGCTCGTTCCATACGCAAGGCCGTAGTCACTGAATCTGAAGGAGATGAAACGATGAGTTTACGTCCCCCATTTTAATAAAGAAATGTATGATTATGTATGATTAATGCAAAATACTTATGACCGTGTTCCCATTCCCAAGGATCTTTACTGACTCATTCACTTGTAAATAATTAGTGCACACAAATGGATAATCGTGTCCTTCATTCAAACATAACAGTTGAATACAAACATTAGTCTTAGAGAAAATAAAGAGCAAGACTCGTAGGTCTCGCTTAGTTCAACAGACACACGGAGTTGAAGAATACATAAAGGCAACAAAGATCGGCAAGGTCCTCTTTGGGGCTTGAAATCTCTTATCTCTTTGGAATCGCCCACCATGTCTCTCAAAAGATAAATGAAATATTCCACCGGGGTACTTGGTCTTCTTCAGGTCTCGACACCGATCAAGCCTCCACGGGACCTCCACCATTACCGCCTACGTAATTCCACCAATTTAATAGTTGTCATACGTTCTTGTTCGCTTCCAAAGTGAAAATGGTTTCTCCTCTATTCACCCAAAAGATTCTCGACGTCGGGCTTCTTCTTGCCATCCCTCACACTGACTTAATTCTCCATACGATGCTTCCCATCGGTTACAAGGTCTCTTGCAAAGGTCCAACTCTTGAATTTTCCGAAGCTAATTCTTCGTAGTCTACATTGCGTGTCAAGCTAGCTTCTTCCTTGAGGCGAGTTTCGCTACCAAACTAGATTCAATGTTTCTCAAGATAGCTTTCAACTCTTGGATCTGAGTGGTAGAGTTGTTTTCAACTGACGCTTTTTGATAGCTCGTCATCCCTAGCTTTCCTCTTTGTTGTTCCTACCGCTCGATTGAACTCCCTTAACTCAAAGTTGGCAGCATCCAAATTTTCTTCACACAAACTTTGCTTTCTTTTCCTTTTCTACACTTTTGACTCTTTAGCAGCCTCATCATCCCTTTCTTTGAGGCTTTAAATCAAATCATCCCTTTCTCGGTAACACGAGTAAGGATGGCTTGTTGTCTGTCTCTTCACCGCATCTCCGTGATAGTGAGCTTGAGTTTGAATTCCTCAATAGGGACATGAGTGAGTTCAGTTCGCACATCAAATAGAACTTCCACAATGGTAATTTTACCTCCATTACTCTTCTAAGTATCTAGGACTAGTAAGATTCTCCATCACCATTTCCTCTTTTCCGAGCTCTACTCCTTCCTATGAACTTGGGTCCAAGTCAGACTGTTTCAACAAACCATAATCTTCCTTCCCAAGTCTAACAAAATAAATTCTCTTTAAATTCTTCCCTTGTGCGGTTTCCAGGACAACCCAATTGCTTGAGAACCAATCTAGGATTATAGTTGATGCATCCTTGGGATCCAATTAGTGGAACGTTGAAATGCCCCACAGTGTGTGATGACCTCCCACGTGTACCAATCTGGAGAGTACCAAAAAACACCATTAGCGGTAAGAGAAACCAACTTCTGAGACCAACTCAAATTCTCTAAGACTGACCACGGTCCTCACTGAGGGATATGAGACTTCAACCATGAATAAAGAGCAAAACGGAGCAACACATTACAACTCCCTTTTTTCTTCTCATATCGGATATGCATAATGAGCATGTCCTGCAAGTAATGCACAGTGGTTGTCCGAGAGGAAAACACAAATGGCGTGTCGACTTATGTAATCATCATCATTGCTAGGAAACAAAACCACCCATAAATTAGTAAGGCTAAAACATATCGAACGACATCCAATTTTCTTTTGATACTACCATTCTTCACTCTCTATTCCAAAAATCTCCTTGAAATCCCTTTTCTACTAACTTGGCCCTATTTCTCTAATAGGAGGTGTAAAGCACCGCTACATCCTTTGCATCCAAGCATTCTCCTAACTTGTAAAAGGAACATCATCTTTCAAGGGCCAATTCAATGTTCTTCAAACTCTTCAATTGTCGGGACTAACCGAAAATCCTGGAATGTGAAACACCGTAGAATCATAAAACTTCACCAAGGCTTTCAAAGCATCATGATCAACCGTAGTATCCAACGCTTCTAATATCCACCCATATCCGGCATGAAAGCTATTCAACCGAACAGATTTCACCTTCCTCCCCGAGCTTCAACAGAGTTTGAGTGTCGTGATCTTGAATTTGAGATGAGGTTATGCTTTTTGATTAAATCCATGTGATCCAATTGTTTTAGAATGAGCCCTTTAAAGATACCAAAATGGCAACACATATGATGAAAAATGAATGATTAATGAAAAATGCAATGCGAATGAATTAAGATGATATCAAAAGTGTAGCGTCGATCACATAAAAGGTCACCGATGGTTGGACATGGTCACGCCTACCCAACAATTCCCCAAACAAGGTTGGTTCTAGTGTTTTATGCTAAATGCCTCTGTCCTTTATCCCCTTTAGAAATATTATCCACGCCGAAATGCCCACGAGGGATAATACTTCCAAGAGTATACTCAAGAAGCGGTTTAAAAGGATACTCAAAATCCTTCGAGCGGCCCGTTGTTGAACATCAATACTTAGAGTTATAGGCCTTTGTCCAAGAATTATCATCCCCACTCAACGCACGTGCGATAACTCCCTAAAAAGACTAACTCAAGTTGTGGTCTTCACGCCGATCCAAAAGACACGGATGTCTAGTGGACCTGTTACTCAACCACTCTAAGCTTATGTTCCCTGAAGCTCGGTATTGGCTTATCTATGAATCATAACCAACAAATGCCCCAATATCAAAATATCAACAGGATAGTATACAAAAAATATCAAAGCAAAAACAACACGTTTAAAAAACTAAATTAGTTAACTCGCTTTTGAAAATTGTCTTCAAAGGAAGTCGCCAACCGAAGTAACCTCGATTTTCAAAATCTTTTAATCTCAAAACTAGTGAATCGCCACCTAATTTTTTATTATAAAAAGAACGGAAAATATAGATAAAACCCCATACAAGCGGATAAGGTAGTCACGCGACCAAAAAGTGGGATCTGGAGCTCGGTTATGTAAGGGAAGGTATTAGCATCTTACATCCATCGTACTCGATGGGACCCTTTTTAATCAATGCTGTGTGTTTATTGTTGTTATGAATACCAAAATAAAAAGAATTTGTTTATTATTTGAGTTTGACACGGTTTCGTAACTGCAGGCCACGATTCCCTTGTGCAATGGGAAAGTCAAAACCCGTAGTTCCTCTCAAAAGAAGTTTGTTGTATTGATTTTATAAGAAAAATTGCATTTAGACATTTCAATGTTTGAACTTGACTTGTTTAGTTTATTTGAAAAGCTTTAAGTCCAAGTTCGTATTTGAAATAGCTATTGCACACCTTTGCTCCGAAAAGAGTTTTTATGATCGCATATGAGCGAAAAAAGAGTTTGATTGAGTTAAATTGTTTTTAAGTGGATGAAAAGTATCAACAACAAGACTAACGCCTTACGATTCAAATACTAGAAACCCGAGTAACTAATGTTCGAACTATGCCTATCACCCAAAAGGTTTTCTTGAGAAAAGTGCTGAAACGAGTTTCACGTTATTTAGAAGTTTGCTAACGGTCTAAAGCGCCCAACGACTTAAAGACTAAAAGTTTATTTGGGGACAAGTTTTTAGCAATTGGTCTAGCGTCCAACCTAAAAAACTTGTACTTATTATGGAAAAGGTTTTGAAAATGCACCGACTGGATCAAGGTTTTAAATTTTATTATGAAAGTGTTTTTGAGACAATGTACGAGATGAAGTATGGAGTCGGGTTATGATTAATCAAGTATATGGACTTGATTAACCTCGTGAGGATAGGTGCTCTTATCCCCAACCATGAGACCCTGGTGCATGGTGATTGGTATATACACCAATGTTATTTTCGGGTTATGATTGATTAAAGCAACAAGGGCTTTAATCAACCTCGTGAGGATGGCCATGCCCATCCCCAACTATGAGACCCTTTAGGAAATCTGCATATGAGCCAATTAGGATGGAATCAAATTGATTTTAATTTTAATTGTGTGCAAAGTGTACAATGGTGAATAAATGCGGAACAAACAGATAATCATCACACAATACAATCGGAAATTTAAATAATTATTAGAAACGATTTTTCCTATTTGATAAGAAATCGACTAATAGTTTAATCGACATTTATCAAATAAGAACCATTTAACTAATTATTACTTAGTACATCGCACAAAAATATTATTTACGAAAAATAAATTAATTGAAAAAGATAAGACTTTAGAAATAGCCCTGATGAAGCGAGCCTCAGCGATAAAGAAAATGAGGTAATACTCTTGAGCCCAAATAAAGGGCCCAATGAGCCTTCAGTAAAATATAGAGAAAGAAAAAAATGCTAAAATTATTAACGATGATAGCATGTAATATCAGAGATAATATAGAAAAAGAAAAATGCTAAAATTTCTTATTGTTAAAGTGTCTAACTAACATTATTATTAATATTTTAGAGGTATGCTAATTATTTTACTAGTTGAGAAAATAATAATAATAATAGAAAAAATAATAATAGTTAGTAATAATAATAATAGTAATAATAATTATTAAGTTATAATAATAATAATAGTATTAAAAATAATAATAATAGTTAGTAAAATGAAAATAAATAATAGTTATTATTAAGAAAATAAATAATAGTTAGTATTAAGTTATAACAACTAATCCTAATTTTTTAACAAACAACAAAGAAAAAAACAAGAAACGAAGACACTAAATGGCTTTTCACGATAACCATCCGCTCTTCTCACATACTCAAATGTCCTTCCCGTAAATCCCAATCGCTATCCAAGAAATCTGCCTCTCACTGAATCCTTGATGGGAATCCTCACTCAATGATTTCGAACTAAAACCCCTAGTTATTTATCTCAATCTCCGAGGAAACCCCTAACTCCACCGATTCGAGTTCTATTCACCTATTTTTACATTTTCGGGATTAACTTGTTTTCGATATCGAATGCCATGAACATTTGCGATACACAACTGATTTTGGGAAATAAAGGCAACCGAACCCCACTGGATTCGTGAGATCGCTCGAATTCTCTCTCTCTCAGATCGATTCGAGATCGCTCGAAACCAAATTTTTCTCAGGTTGTAGTTGGAAATGATGAACGGGTTGATTTCTTTGATTATTCTGTGTTGTTTGTGATGCTACGTCAGGTTTTGGTCAGAAAGTATGGTATTCTTGGTTTGGATTGGGGTCTTATGGTTTTGAAAGAATGTATACTATATCTTTTGTTTTCTTTTTTTTTTGAACCGGATCCTTTGTTGGGTAGTAAGAATGAATCGTTATCCCGCTTGATTTGGCTTGATCCTTTAAAGTTGTAGAACCGATACTCACTGTTGGTCTTCATGTCATATATCTGGTATTTATTGCTTTGGTTTTAACCGATCTATCTCTTGAATTTTTGTTGATTGCATTTTAAACATATATCTTTGCTTCTTTTTAGCTATCTCTCTCCAATAGATTATGCTTTATGTTGCCTTGGTTATCCTTGAATGATACTATGCCATTTCCTTCATTGATTTCCACCCTTGTTCTCATTGAAAGGGCCGTGAGTTGCTGTATTGGGAAATCATATGTTGCTATCTCGTCATTTTTTTTACCTGAACTAATAGCTAGAACTTTCATTATTGTCCTTTGGCTTTCTTCGCCTGCTTTTATAACCAGATTTTGGGATTAATATCCTCGCTTCGGATACAAATGCTATGTTATCTATTGTTGCCATTTTGAATCTATGTTTGCTACTGTATTTTTGCAATTAGGACTCACTTTCTCTTCAAGAGATAAGCTGCCTCGCTTTTATACAACCCACTGGCATTTTTCAGTTTCGTCATTGTTGCGTATTAATTACATTGGCTGGGTAAAATGTTGTTTTCAGTTGTTAATACAAGTTTGAGTTTACATTTGAATAAACCTATATTTGGAACCATTTGCCAAGCTGCTGGGTTGTCAATTTAATTTTATTTAGAAAAATGATGTTTCCGATTTACTTTACACCTCCTTGCGGAACCAACAACTAAGTCGGGTTGTGGATTTGCAAATGGAGGTAACGCAACGGGCCGGCGAAGGAACTTCGGTTCCGAGGCTTTGTCATTTGAAATAATTGACCTTAATCCCATTCCTTAACACAACCTCGTGATGAGTCCGAAATATCATTCTTTTGGTTTTCGTATGCAATTTATTCAATGCTTGTAATTACTAAACCATGTTCTATGTTTCGTGAATGGTGACAACGGTCAAATGGCATGGCCAGTGAAGAGGAATGCCCGGATGAAACAACAATGAGCTCGACAAATTCGTAAGTTTCAGAGATTAGGATAAAATTAGGACTTCTTTGTACTTGTGTAAAAAAAAATTAGAACACTTTGTAATACCTGAATACGGTGAACCTGACTTTGTAGGATTTTTGTATCCAAATGTGCGGATAGAGAGTCACACCGACTTTTATTTTATCAATTAAGGGAAGGTAAAAGTACGAAAAAGACCTTCGTTAGATTCGAAGGGGAGAATGGTTATGAAAAGGAAGGTATTAGCACCCTTTCCATCCAGAGTTATCTACTGCTCTTAGTTGCTCTAGATCACTTTTTAAAATTGCTTACGTGTGTTTGAAAAAAATTTTGAAAAAGGCATTTCTTTGACTTTGTAATGACTCATGTAGGTGTATACAAAGTGTTAGGAAATGTTTTGTTTTGAAAAGATTTGAACTTTGAAAAAGTGTGTGGTGTGAAAAGCATTTTTGAAGCAACTAAAGACTTATTACCCACTCGAATTGGTCGTTTTTGTACTTACGTTCCTTTAGAATAGCGCTAGCCATACCATTAGTTAGTAGGTAGCTCCATTGTTGGATGTAAGCGGGACATTCGAAGGACATCGGATGGTCATAGAAGGCAACTTGTAGGAAGTATCCTAGCACATTCGAAGGACTATCATCATTTCGTGGCGACAATCGAGGTCAAGATCATGTATTCGGAGGCGACATCGTGGGTCTTATGATCTTTGTATCGAAGGGACTATGATGATTTGTTTTGAAGGCAGCGGTGCTAGAATACCTCTACGTTCGAGGGACATGACCATTTGAATTCAAAGCAACGAGAGAATTACCCAAGGTGCATGTGAAAAGTGTGTTGATTCGGATATTTTATCTTGAAATTAGTGAGCTATGTTGATTTTATCTTGCCATACACGCCTAGTTACTAGCAATTTATAGGGCGAAAGTAAAATGCGGAATGTAAAAAATGCGGAAAGTAAATGTCCTACGCTATTAAGGCTTTTGAAGAGGATATAATTTAAAAATGGAAAATAAAGACCTAATTTAAACTATTACATCCCATATTACACATTATTGAAAAATAAATGAAAATAGAAGAAACGTCCGAATTGGAATAACACAGAAAGAAAGAGAAATCGGAAATATGATGAAATCGAATAAGAGAAAATGTTAGAAAAATGCAAATTTTTATATGAAAAATTAACATATTGGAAATAATATAAATATGCTAAAATAATTTTTGGGATTTTTAGATGCAATTTAATAATTTAAAATGAATTAAAAGTGATTTAAATGCAAAATATAAATAAAAATAAATATGCATGCAAAATTATATTTTTAATTTTATAAATTAAATAAAGATTTTTAAAATAATGTAAAAGAAAATTAATTTTGATGAATTTTAATGTAAATAAAAATATGAAAAGAAATTAAAATGCTGAAAATATTAAAATATGAAATATGAAAAATATGAAGAAATTGCAAACTTGTAAAAGAATGTCCAAAGATGGTTCAAATAAAGGGACCGACCCTCAAACCTTGAAAACCAACGCCATTAACCAAATGGGCATGTTCTAATGTTTGAAAGCTGAGCGAGTGGAATATACACGCGTGTCCTTTCCATTGCTTCCTCCTTCGCGCCCGCACTGCCTTCTCTTCAACCTTTCAAATATTTGAATTTTCGCGTCGGCCATTGCTCCGCTATGTCCCCGGCTACAATCAAAAATCCAAGATACATAATATAAATAAGTTCTAAAAGCATGGTTCGATTCCAGATCGTTCAACACGATGGTATAGGTCCCATTGTCCAATTTTTCCATTTAAGAAAGCCCTAAATCGAGCTCCAGAACCCTAACTATGGTGCAACACTCGATCTGGCCATGAAATCAATTGGCTTTCCCGAAAGCTGCAAACACATCACTAAACACAAAACAACAACAAATCGAAAGCATAATGATGAATGAAAATTGAATTTTGAAAATTCAGAACAAACCGATTTGGTTTTCACGATTCTTGATGTTTTTTGGCAAAGTAAAGGTCCGAATCGATTCGAGATGTCAAGGAATGGTTGGACACCTCAAAATCGATTGAAACGGTTGAAGTAGGATTGCTAATAGCTTGTGACCACGGTTTTTGAGCTGAATAGGGGGTTTAGAGCAATTTTCGTTTTCTTTCATTGGTATGCATCGTATATTTAGAAGGATTTGGATTGTTTTTGGTAAGAATCAATCATTCAATGAAATCAATTTGATTTTTTGTACAAAATCAAATTTTCAAATTTGATTAATTCTCAATCCAATCTTGCCAAATTGATCAATTTCGAAAATTGGTGGCATTTGTAAGTTACTTGAGTCTCAGGAAAGAATAAAATCAATCTTTGCAATTAATTTTGATTTTATACTTTATTTTTAAATTTAATTTGCATTTAAATGAATAAATTCAAATTAAATAGAAAAATAAATAAAAATTCTGGCATTGGGCTTGGATATTCCTAATTGTGAGGAATAAGTTTGGATGAAGAAAAAGAAGCCCATTTGCAAAAATTTGATTTTAGAAGTATCTCTTTGTGCATTCTTCAAAATTGCCCAACTTGTGAATGTGTATCTTGCTCAATTTTCCACATTTTTGAGTGTTCTTGGACTTTTGAAAGCTCTAAGAGTCCTCTAACCAACCTTTTGGTCTCATCTCAATTGGAGTTTCCATGCTCAATATATCTTCAAAACAAAAGTTGACTTTTTGTTGACTTTGAAAATGACTGTAATGTTTTGAGCTATACCTCTCAAATGAAGCATTTTGGACATTCTTGTGAGACATGAAGTTGGAGAATTGAATTTCCTTCAAAACAAGAGGTGGTGGAAAAATTTAGAAAGTATGAGAAAGTTATGATCGATCAAAGTTGGTTGACTTTTCACTAGAAACCCTAATTTAGAAAGTTTGACTTTTGAGCAAATCTTGAGTTTTCTTGATGAATCATGATCAACCCTTGATCAAATGATGAATGTAACTTCAAAATGAGGATGTTGACCAAAAATTATGAAGTTTGTTGTATGTTGACCACAGTTGACTTTTGTCAATCTGTTGATTTTCGACCATCGAGCAATTATCGAGGAAACTTGATTGTAGCTTGAAACTTGACATGGAGAATCTTTGAAGCATATGAGGAGGCATGAAGACCATTGGAGATGTTGGAAGTCCATCTTGACTTGAGAGATACCAAACCCTAGTTTGGGTTGATTACTAGAGAGAGTTTGTCGATCAACTTGAGGAATCCTTGAGTATGGATGTATGAAATCTCTTGAGTAGATGGAGGGCAAATTTTGGGGTATGTGACAGCTGCCCCTGTTCAATCTTCTTGTACTGGAGGGTTAGATTGACACGCTTGTCTTCGTGACCTGGAGGTAGAAGATGATTGAACACCAGTACACCAAAAATTTGCACTCTCGCGGGTTGGTCAGATGCGGAATGGGCTTGGCGATATTTGAGAAGCTGGGAATGAGTCGTATCGCTAGACTCGAGCACGAGTGATTGCGGAAAGTGAGCCGCACGCCAGGGCTCTATGGGCGCTCCTGGAAAGGAGAGAGATGGGCTTAAGACCATCCTAGGAGTCGATGTTAGACTTTGTTCACTTTGAATGAAGTTAGTTTGTATTGATTTTTAACCATATATGGCATTCTGAAAGGAAGAAATGTTGACAAGTAGTCGGAGATGGGCTTAAGATGCCATCCGTAACCTAGTCGTGACGCTAGACCAGAGTCACTGTGATGAATAAGGAATCGAATAAATCTTCGTGCCGATTACTCGAGGGAAATAGTAGTTGGCAAAAATGTGGATAGCTTCCTGTTGTGCATCGGTGTTGATCCATTTTCACATTCGGAGGATAACCGAGGCGGTCTTTCGGATAGTTTTCCGTCGATCGGGGCTTAATCTGGACCGTCGTCGGAGGACAACCAAGGGCGGTCTTTCGGATAGTTTTCCGTCGATCGGGGCTTAATCTGGACCGTTTGCGTATATAAGGATCGTTACTGTTTTGGAGAAACAAGAGAAACTTTGATAGAATATTTGTTAGTTTTATGCAAAGTATGATGCATGGAATGTATATGAATGACATATGCATGAATTATGACTTTATGAGTAATGTATGAATGATAGATGTGTGGTATTTCAAAACATATCCATCTTGAAGAAGATGCGGATGTTCTGTTTGAGGATTCGACTCCGCTTGGGAATTGGTAGGTGAGAACTCCGCTGAAAGAGAAGAAAGATATCCGGATTCCTCCGATGCACTATCGACCAAGTCTTGGGCCTAGATATTGTTGAGAGGAGGGAGACTGAAATTGTTGGAGATCTCATAGACCCTGTTGAAGAAAGTCGGGAGGCGATTTGTTGGGGACCTTGATGTAGATCCTGTTGAGGAGATTTAAAGGCGCTCTGGGATTCGTGTAGATCTCAGGAGAGCAATTGATAGTCTGGGAGACCGAGTGGAGAGTCGGGATCCGTTGTAATCTTTATTGGGGATGAAGATGTAGTTTTCCGATGCACTATCGACCAAGTTTGGTCTGGATACCGCTGGGAAAAGAGGAAGGAGAGATGTCTTGGGGATACCGACTGGAGATGAGGTGCTATCTTGAGATCGATAACATTGCTTAGTTGAGTGGAATTGATGCCGTGATTCCCTCTTGCTCATTGGAAGTTGTGTTGGTGACTTTTGTCGTCATCTCAATTCTCGAGCCTGTAGGTACTTTTGTATGTTCACTTTCATATGTTGTGATTAGATTCTTATTGTCAAGTGCGTATAATCATTCAAAGCAAGCGTTGGACTTATGCAACAACAAAATGAAAAATTGTGAGAAAGAACTTGCATTTATTTGAAATGTGGCGTATGGCCAAGTAGTTTGTACACAAGAAAGGTAAAAAGCTATGCGGAACAATCTCGTTAAGTTCCAACTATGCTAGTACTCATATTTCAACTATCTCATCTCCCTCTTTGTCGTAGAAAGTGAGTGAATTGATCTTCGCCATTTGAATCTTGAATCTTGATAGTTGCAAAGCGGTGATCGGAAGAGACATAGTCTTTAAATCCTAACTTTTGCCTAGACCGCCTTTCGGGTTTTCACTCTGGGATACCTTTTGCCCAAGCCGCTGGGTTTTCGACTTACGGTGTACATGTTTTGTATATATCCTTATTTTTCCCGAACCTTTTCGTTGTGATTCTTATTTTTGCCTAGGCGATCGACCCGGGTCTCTTTATCGTAGTATTTTTTGACTATGTCTGCGTCTCGCGGTGTGTGGAAGTCTTCACCATCCATGGTGCTAAGTATCATAGCTCCGCCGAAAATATTGCTTGACTACAAATGGTCCCTCGTAGGTGGGAGTCCATTTGCCCTAGGATCACCTTGTGGAAGAATGATGCGCTTGACTACTAGATCACCGACTTGGTAGACTCGGTGCTTGACCTTCTTGTTAAATGCTTTGATCATTCGTTTCGATAAATCTGTCCATGGCATGGACGCAGTCGTTCTCATCAATCAAATTAACGGTCAAGGCGAGGTGGACCCAATCGTCTTCGCCTAACTTCCTCTTGGAGGACTCTGGTTGAGGGTATCCGAACCTCGATGGGTAAGACGGCTTCATACCAGACACGAGAGAGAAGGGGTTGCCTGTGGATGTTCGTGTTGTCACGATAACCATGAAGAGCAAATGGTAACATCTCATGCCAATCTTTGTAAGTCATGGTCATTCGTATAATCTTCTTAATGTTTTTGTTGGCGGCTCCACCGCCATTCATCTTAGGCCGATATGAGAAGAATTGTGATGCTTGATCTTGAACTCGTGCGAGTTCGGTGATCATCTTGTTGTTGAGATTAGAGCCATTATCTCGTGATAATCCTTTCGGGAGTGCCATACCGACGGATAAGATTATGTTTGATGAATCGAGCAACATTCGTAATGTATGTAACGAGGTCGCTTTACCCATTTGGTGAAATAATCGCCACAAGGATGAAACGATTCCATTGAAGTCTTGATTTCTCCAATCATGTCAATGCCCCACATGCAAAAGGCCAAGGAGAAGTTAAACATTCGAGGTATCGGAGGTACGTGTACTTTGCTCATATAACCGCACTTGTGACAAGATCGAGATACGGTGACAATCACCATGGTGGACCAATAGTAACCTGTTCTCAAAATCTTCTTAGCCATGGTGTGTCCATCGGAATGGGTACCAAATGCCTGTAACTCTTCCATGATACGTATTGTATTTTCTGGTCTACACAATGAGTGCACATCGTGGTTGCGCTTGTATAAGATGCCGTCGAGGAAGAATTTGGATGCAAATCTTCTCATGAACTTCTTTATCGATGATGCCTCTCCAGGATATTCCCAGTCTCAAGATACCTCTTCACGCCATAGTACCAAGGTTTCTCCGTCAAGCTCAACAATACGCTGGTTCGTCGAACTTCTCAATGATGATCCGGGAGCCTCGTCCCATCTAACCTTGAACATAGACGACATAGTAGCCAATGCTGCCTGCCAACCGATCTCTTCTCGTGGAATATGATTGAAAGTGATCTCTCAAGTAGGGATCAAACTTAGAACATGCTCGATACGAATGAGATTCGGATGCTTCGTATCCCACTCGCCTAATCGATGATCACTAAAGTCGAGTCTCCATACACTTGCAAGAACTTGATTCTTAAGTCAATAGACTTTGATACCCATGCACGCTTCATATTCGCCATGTTGTTAGTGCAACTGAAACATAATCTGGCGGTGAAAGGCGTATGTCACTGTAGGGATGTAATGATGGCACCAATGCAATTGCGTTTGAGGCTCCATCAAAGACCATAGTCCATCGGGATCCTTGCTCGGGTCCTTCGTCCGGCCTGGTTCTTCACAATCGTAACTAGTAAAACATCTTCATCCGAAATTAATCGAGCAGATCGATAGTCATCTACGGCTTGATGAGCCAAATGATCGGCTACTACACTTCCTTTGATTTTCAGAGAAGTGTCTTGGATGTCATATTCGGTCAAGATCATTTGCCATCTTGCTATTCTTCGAGAGAGCTGGTTTCTCAAATATGTATTTTATTCCATCTGGAAATCAAAAGGTAGTGTGAGTCAACATATCTTGTCTTAAGTCCGTGAAAGCCAAAGCGTTGCAAGTTTTCTCGAGCTGAGTATCTTGTTTCACAGTCGGTAAACTTTGCTAAGGTAGTATATTGCATGCTCTTTTCGACCTGGATCTGTCATGCCCCAACACACACCCATGAGTTCTCTAACACCACAAGTACATGATAAGAGGTCTTCCTTCTGGCATCGGCATGGATGAGGATCAGAGGTACTCCTGATTTTGTCAAAAGCGATCCGGCAATCGTCGTCCATTCCACTACTTGATCTTTCTTAAGTAACTTGAAGATTGGCTCACAAGCAGCTAGTGCAATGAATGCAATGTAGTTTAATCGGCCCAAGAAACCTCGACTTCCTTCTCGCAAGTGGGTACTGGCATTTCTTGAATAGCTTTAACCTTGGCGGGGTCAACTTCAATACCTTTACCATCAACAAACCCTAGGAGTTTTCGGATCGACTCCAAAGGTGCACTTGTGGGATTAATCAACCATACTTCTTCAATCTATCAAATAGTTTCGCAAATGATCAAGATGTTCTTCGCCAGTGATCGAGCTATCATGTCGTCGACGAGACCTCTATCTCGTGATGAATCATGTCATGAAATAATGTGTCACCATAGCACGATAAGTGGCGCTCGCTTCAACCGAATCGGCATAACCTTGTAGCGTAAGTGCCCCAATGTAACAAAAGTAGTCTTCTCCATGTCTTGGGAGCCATTTTGATCTGATTGTAACCGAGAAACCATCCATGAAGGAGAAAACCTTATCTGAGCGGTGTTGTCAACAGAACATCAATATGAGGAAGGAAATCGCTTTCGGACTCGCTTTGTTCAAATCTGTAATCCACACACATTCGTACTCTTACCATCCTTCTAGGTACGGTACCACATTGCAACCCAATTGGGATAAGAGTGACATCTAAGAAACCGGTTGAACTGCTTCATAACTTCGGCTTTGATTTTTCTCGACATCTCGGGATTTACGACGAACCTTCTGCTTTTATCGGGAGAAACCCTTTTTTTCGCAATCGGTGTACCACAATATCAATGTCAAACTGGCATGTCCGTATGACCAAGCAAAACCTCAATATAGTCTCGTAGCATCTGAACCAACCTTTCTTTAACACTATTCTCAAGACCCGCTCCTATCTTGATCTCTTTTCTCGTCAGTACCCAAATTCACAACCTCAACTTGCTCTTCTAGTGTGATAACTCGCTTTCTGTCAGAAAGGGGCCCGCAGTTTCTCCGCATCCATCTTCCCTCACTCTCGGCTTGGTAGATCGGATTATCAAGTCATATTTAGCAATAGCATAGGTTATCAACGATTCGGAGTGATCATAGCAGTATCACGTGTGTAAGAAACACATATTTTTGAAGGGTGATAAAGTAAAGAAAGAAAAAACAATTGAATGCAAAAGTCCAACGATTTATTGAATGAAAACACGCAAACGATAATAACCCCAACGAGCCATGATGCCCGGGCAACTAGGCTTTCAAAGTTTATTGTTCAAAACATAAAGAAATAACGAAAAGCAAAAACAAGAGCAATTACTCTCGACTAAAGGAGATTGGTATGACGTCTTCAGTCTTCCAATTCTTTGAGCCCATGATCCGAGTTGGGAAGATCCACTATTGATGTCAAGTCGTTGTCGTCTTCTATAGCATGGATTCCACTGGCCGATGCGAAGGAAGTTGGCCAAGACGTCATGGCGTATCATCTTCCTGACCTTGATGGTGAAGCCTAAACCATCTTGTCAAATTTGAAAGGAAGATTAGGAGCTGACCCCAAATAACTACCTTCTTCGACAGACAGCCTTTCAATGAGGCCATCCTAGGCGGAACTTGTGTAACCTCGAGTGGTGGGAGAGTCAGCGGGCATGACTCGGGCATTGTTTCAAAAGCAGGAGTCTCAAAGAATTCACCCTCCATCTCGAGGTATCGGAATGACTGTGAGATGACCCATATACTCTTCTTCACCACACATTGTAACAACCTTCCCTTTCACCCTGGTATTTCAAGTCGGCGTAGTAGAGGTAGCCGCCCCCCATGTATCCAAGGCCCAAGTAAAGAGAGTACTGGACGGATGTCCATGACAAAGAAAGTGGAATCAAAGTGCGGGAACCGACTTTAACAAAGAGTGAGCTCTCCAAGCATTGTTCGCGAACCATCAAAAGCTCTCACAATAATGTCACTGGTCTCGAACCAACCCTTCGACATCAAGTCGATCAAAAGGCCTCTGGAAGGATATTCAGCGAACCGTATCCACCAAAACATGAGACAAGGTAGTGCCCTTGCATTCCATGAGATGCAAGGCTTTGTTGTGTTTCTTTCCGGAAGAGTCAAATCAACATCGGAGAAGCCTAGGCCGTTGTTGGCAGCCGTGCTAGCAATACAAACTTCAAATTGATCATGGTAGTGTCTTGTACGTGAGCATTCTTAGAAACTTCACCAAGGCGTTAGCATGAGCCTCAGAAACAAGAGCAGCAAGCATGGAGATCTTGGACGAGTCTGTCCCAACTGCTCCACAACATTGTAGTCACTCTTCTTGATAATTCGAATTTCCTCCATTTCTTGTTGGAGGTGTCTTTGTAACTTCCTTTGGTACTTTGGTTGATAGGATGAGTCACCGGTTCTTTCCTCTAGCTTGGGAATGGGTTGAATGTATTGGAATGCGAGTTGGAGTCGCAATGTCTTTTGGAGGAGAGATATCTGGAGAGAATACTCTTCCGGTTCTGGTCACCTTACTGGATCCGGTGATGTTGTCAATGTCAGGAATAGTAAGATCTTCAATGGTCGGAGGTCTTGCTTGACGCCATGATAAACATCGACTCCATAATTCCAAGGGATAGCCTTGTCGAGGAATATGGAACCTGGTCTTGAGAAGTAATGATGAGAGGTGCCACTCTAGGCGCAGGATCAGCAGAGGAAATCCTTATGGGATTAATATCAGCATAGTCTTCAGGGAAATCGTCACCCCATCCGGTCGCCTTAACATCTTCAATAGGAATCTTGTAGCTCGGGAGCAGTACTTCACCATGTAATCATACTTTCCCTTGGCTGCCCAAGGTATCCCACACGATGGTGTGGTTTCATTCACATGTCGATCTTCAACTTAGACATATCTTCACACAAGCACGCATGTGGTTTCAAATAGTATCTCACGGTTATCCATCATGCATGAACACGTCTCTCAACCAAGCACAACCATCGGTGCATGGGCACCAACGACAATTCTCGGGCATCTGGTTGACACCGCTTAAACAAATTCTTCTTAACATCATCGAGGAATGGTCAAGTCATCTATGTTGAAAACATAAGTATCACCAACAACATTGGAACTCTTGTCATGGTTAGGCATAGGCGTTGATCACATTCGAGTCTCAACGAGGGTCAAACTCAACTGCTTAGCTTCAATCATATCTTGAATCTTGTTCTTGAGCCCAACAATCATCGTAGTTATGTCCGCTATTGGAATGGTAAGCACACTTAGCATTAGGATTGTATCTCGAGAGGAAGTGTTGACACTTAGGAGGATCCTCAAGGTTATCACTCTTTCAACATGTGTTGCAAGGCTTGCGACAATGGCATGTTGATCTGTAACTCCTGTATGCTGCTCGTTACGCCGTTGTCTCGCGAGGTTGTCTTGATGTAGGATTGGAGATCACAACCGCCCCACATTGATTGCCGGTCGGTCTTGGCTGCTTTCGACCATACACAGGATTAGCTTTTTCTTACCACCAAAAGATCTCTGTGAATTTGAAGATGACTCTACATGAATCTTCCAATACCGCTCAATACGCTCTCTGTTAATATCGACTCGGTGAATCCGGTGAAGAGTTTCAATCGATGATTGAAGAATGGGCCTGTCGGTGTTCCCATGAACATATCAACCAACTCCCTATTGGACAAGGGTGGTTGAACTCACTGCTAAATCTCTCCATTTAGCATACTCTTTGAACTTCTCATCGACCCATAGACATGCTTTGTAGTTGCATGCGAGGGTGTCAATTCAGACTCATCGCCCGAGAAAGCATCGGCAAGTCACTCCAAGTACGGATCACGGTCATTCTAGTCGATAATACCACTCCAACTGAGTTCCGACAAACTCTCTTGAAAATAGTGCATCCACAACTCGTCATCGGTGTGGGTTGATCTTCGGACATAGGACTTCAAATGCAACTTAGGGCAAGACATGCCATCATACTTAGCAAAAGTTGGAACTTTGAACTTGGGAGGAATCACAACACCGGAACAAGACTCGATCATCAAAATTCAACCGGACATCTTCGGGTTTTCCACAAGATTCGACGGTCTTCGTTGCTTGTACTTGTCATCTTCATCGAGTATTGGCCATCATCATAGTCTTTTCAGCTCAGGCCGGGCTGCCACTCATCACCCTTGACACCCTCATCTTGACACTTCCTTGAGAGCTCATCCGACTGACCTCTTAGGACCACCTTTGTACGTCTACCCATGTTGAGGAGACCAACAACTTCTTCTTCGTTGATGAGCTTCTTCAGATCTTCTTGGCCTTGGACCAAGCGGTGAACATCTTGAAACCGAGCATTACGAGCTTGGAGATCTTTGACAATGTTCAAGAGCCATTTCGCTAAAATAAATAGCGAGCAAATGAGAAAACCAATCTTCAATGTACCGTGATGCAATGTTATGCTATGATATGCAATGTTTATGCGAATGCAATGCAATGTTTTCAAGGACCTTAGAGATTTATATTTGTTAAACAAACAAGAACAAACATTTATTAGTATTCCTTTTATTCTTTTTTTTTTTTTAAGTACAAGAGATAGTTCAAAACAATAAAAGAAAACATAAACATCCTAAAGCTCTAAGTCTCCCATGGGCTTCCTCTTGGTGCCGAGGTAGGCGTTGATGTCGCTCCCGTGAAGTAGCTTGGTCAACTCTAGCACTTTCTTCTCACTTGCATAGCATTGAGCTTCAAATGTATCCCTCTATTCCTTAAGCTGAATCCAGGATCTCTTCAAGTCTTCACAATCAGTCGGCATGTCAGGATGGAGAATAGTATAGGGTACGTCACCTATAGCAAGGTTCCATAATTATTGGTAAACAGCGTGAATGGCATCATGAGGTTTGAGCTCGAGTCGCACCCATTTGAGGTAAGGTTCCCAAGGAATGGATTTTGGTGCCCCAAAGTCTTGGTATCGTCTTCTTTACCATGCCCAAGCGTGTATGAACCTTCGTCGGTAATTCGAGATCGTGGTTGTAGCGAACACAACATCTTGGAGAAGCATATCATGTGGACCATCTCTTGAGCAAAACCAAACCGACGAGCTAAAGAAGGGTTGTAGTAATCTCCCTTATACCAAGTAGTGGTACATTAGGAATTCTCCACAACGCCGATGAAGGTGAAGTCCTTTTGAGAGAAAAGATTCCAACGGATATCCGAATGAGAGAGTCAATCTTTGAGACCATCTCAACCTTTGTTCATTCTTCAAACTGATGGAGGAAGGTGCGAAATAAACCACCTTGAAAGTAACGTATACAACACATGAGAGTTCCTTGTTTTTAGTAGTACGAGTGTGGAGAGAATGTAGGATGTCTCCAAGTAAAGTAGGCATGGATTGCGGTAAGAAACAACTTGATGGCATTGACATCTATGAATTGATCCGAGTTAGGAAATAGAACCAAACCATAAATTAGCAAGGCCACAATGTTTTCAAATGCATGGAAACTCATAACTTTGAGGAATTCTCGGGCTTTCTTAATTAGAAACTTGAAAGTAAACCCTTAACTCCACTTTGTTTCCCAATGGCTTCAATATCTCGAACGCTTAAGATGTAGGAGGATGCGATGTCTCATACTTAGGAACCTTTTCGCCGGTGAATGGCATTTGGTCAAGAATAGGTATCCCAAGTAGCTTAGAGAACTCTTCCAAGGTAGGAACCAAGCGATAATCTGGAATGTAAAGCAATGGTGTTTGGATCAAGAAGCTGAATAGGACATGCATCATATCTTCTTCAAAACCGGAGATAACCAAGTCAAGTAGATAACCATGTCTTTTGATGAACTGAGCATGGTCAGGAATTTCTGAAACCAATTCTTTGAGCTGAGAAGGTATACCCATGAAGTTGATTCGGATAGTCTTTCTAGAAGCCATAATTCCTACAAACAGAGCAAAGATAAATCCTAGGTCCTTGAAATAGTTAGAAATGATATGCAATGCGGATGATGTCATGATGTCATGTTTAGCACACACAAGCAATTCACACAATGAGCCTAGGTTTAAGGCTTGCATGAGGTATAGGTGATTACCCCACCAAAAGTTTGAGTTGGTTCATCCTGTCCTATAATAGTAACCGGGTTCTAGGAATCTCATATCATAGATCTTTCTCGTAGGCGTTTATTTCAATACGACGCCAAGTGGTCGATCAAATATCCCAAAAGTCTCGATCTCAATGAGCGTAGCATCGGTATCAACCAACCTCATCACACCAAAGCCGGCCATCTCACTACTTTCTAATGGCCAAGATGGGTCAATTAAGGTTCTAAAAGTTTAGTTGATGACACCACGCAGAAGCCAAATACTATCTTCAACTTGGGAATGAAGAGTATCGGGACAACCAGTGTCACTAACGTAGCCATCATGTTGACCGTTTAGTTATATGTCTAGCGGTCGCGATGATCTAATGCTACTTACCTAAAAGGAAACCGGATCCGGTGTAGGATCCCACAATATAATACCCAAGCAACCCTTAAAGATAAAGCATACAAGTCAAACAAAAGCAATAAAGTTATCTAGAAATCCTAAGGCAATCTCTTTAGTGATTCCTCAAAGTAGTCGCCAGCCTGTGAATACTTGGACCGACTTTGTAGGATTTTGTATCCAAATGTGCGGATAGCAAGAGTCGCCACCGACTTTTATTTTTATCCAATTAAGGGAAGGAAGTAGAAAAAGACCTTCGTTAGATTCGAGTTCGAGAATGGTTATGAAAGGAAGGTATTAGCACCCTTTCCATCCGTAGTTATCTACGGGCTCTTAGTTGCTCTAGATCACTTTTAAAATTGCTTTACGTGTTTGAAAAAATGTTTTGAAAAGGCATTTCGCTTTGACTTTGTAATGACTCATGTAGGAGTGTACAAAGTGTTCGGAAATGTTTTTGTTTTGAAAAGAATTTGAACTTTGAAAAAGTGTGTGGTGTGAAAAGCATTTTAGAGCAAGCAACTAAAGACTTATTTACCCACTCGAATTGGTGGTTTCACTTCACGTTCCTTTAGAAGGCTAGCCATACCATTAGTTAGTAGGTAGCTCCATTCGTTGGATGTAAGCGGGACATTCGAAGGACATCGGATGGTCATCAGGCAACTAGAAGTATCCTAGCACATTGAAGGGACTATCATCATTTTCGTAGGCGACAACAAGGGTCAAGATCATGTATTCGGAGGCGACATCGTGGGTCTTATGATCTTTGTATCGAAGGGACTATGATGATTTGTTTGAAGGCAACGGTGCTAGGATACCTCTACGTCGAGGGACATGACCATTTGAATCAGAAGGCAACGAGAGAATTACCCTAAGGGGTGTGTGAAAAGTGTGTTGATTCGAATATTTTATCTTGAAACTTAGGTTATCTATGTTGATTTTATCTTGCCATACACGCCTAGTTACTAGCAATTGATAGGGTGCAGAAAGTAAAATGCGGAATGTAAATGCGGAAAGTAAATGTCCTACGCTATTACAAGGCTTTGGGAAGATACATAATTTAAATGCGGAAAATAAAGACCTATTTTAAACTATTACATCCCATATACAGTTACATTATTGGAAAATAAAATGAAAACGGTAAAGAAACGTCCGAATTGGAATAACCTGTGAAATGATAAGAGAAATCGGAAAATATGATGAAATCGAAATAAGAGAAAATGTTAGAAAAATAAATTTTTATATGAGAAAATTATTACATGTTGGAAATAATATAAATATGCTAAAATAATTTTTGGGATTTTTAGAGCAATTTAATAATTTAAAATGAATTAAATGATTTAAATGCAAAATTACAAATAAAAATAAATATGCATGCAAATTATATTTTTTAATTTTATAAATTAAATAAAGATTTTGAAAATAATGTAAAAAGAAAATTAATTTTGATGAATTTTAATGCGAAATAAAATATGAAAAGAAATTAAATGTATAATATTAAAATATGAAAATATGAAAATATGAAGAAATTGCAAACTTGTAAAAGAATGGTCCAGCATGGTTCGAATGGGACCCGACCAAACCTTGAAAACCAACGCCTTGACCAACCTGAAATGGCATGTTCTACTGTTTGGAAACGAGTGAGTGGAATATACACGCTGCCTTTCCATTGCTTCCTCCTTCGCACCGCACTTCGCCTTCAACCTTTCAAATATTTGAATTTTCGGTCATTGTTTCGACGCTACGCCCTGCTACAATCAAAATCAAAGATATAAATAAGTTCTAAAAGCATGGTTCGATCCCGAGATCGCTTAGAACACGATGGTATAGGTCCATTGTCAATTTTTCCATTAAGCAAAGCCCTAAATCGAGCCTTAAACCCTAGCTATGGTGTAACACGATTCGTGCCATGGAAATTCAATTGGCTTGCCCGAAAGCTTAAAACACATCACTAAACACAAAAACAACAACAAATCGAGTTAATAATGCATGAATGAAGGAATTCGATTTTGAAAATTCAAGAACAAACCGATTTCGCTTTCACGATTCTTGATGTTTGGCAAAGAAATCTGAATCGATTCGAGATGTCAAGGAATGTGTGGACACCTCAAAATCGATTGAAAACGGCTGAAGTAGGATTGCCAATAGCTTGTGCACCACGGTTTTTTGAGCTTTGGAATAGGGTTTCTAGAGCAATTTCTCTCTTTCGATTGGTATGCATCGTGTATAATACTGGAAGGATTTGGCATTGTTTTTGGTAAGAATCAATCACCATTCAATGAAAATCAATTTTGATTTTTGTACAATCAAATTTTCAAAATTTGATTAATTTCAATCCAATCTTGCCAAATTGATCAATTTTCGAAAATTGTTGCATTTGTGTTACTTGAGTCTCAAGAAAGAATAAAATCAATCTTTGCAATTAATTTTAATTTTGTACTTTATTTTTAAATTTAATTTGCATTTAAATGAATAAATTACAAATTAGAAAAATAAAATAAATTCGTGGCATTGGGGGATATCTAATTGTATGGGGAATAAGTTTGGATGGAGAAAAAGGCCCATTTGCAAAAATTTTGATTTTTAGAAGTATCTCTTTGTGCATTCTTTCAAATTGCCCAACTTGTGAATGGTGTATCTTGCTCAATTTTCCACATTTTGAGTGTTCTTGGACTTTTGAAAGCTCTAAGAGTCCTCTAACCAACCTTTTGGTCTCATCTCAATTGGAGTTTCCATGCTTAATATATCTTCAAAACAAAAGTTGACTTTTGTTGACTTGAAAATGACCTATAATTTGAGCTATACCTCTCAAATGAAGCATTTTTGACATTCTTGTGAGACATGAAGTTGTGGAGAATTGAATTTCCTTCAAAACAAGTGGTGGTGGAAAATTTTTGAGAAAGTATGAGAAAGTTATGATCAGTAAAGTTCATTGACTTTTCCCTGTAAAGCCTAATTTAGAAAGTTTGACTTTTGAGCAAATCTTGAGTTTTCTTGATGAATCATGATCAACCCTTGATCAAATGATGAATGTAACTTCAAAATGAGGATGTTGACCAAAAATTATGAAGTTTGACTGTATGTTGACCACAGTTGACTTTTGTTCAATACAACTGATTTTCAACCATTCGAGCAATTGTATGAGGAAACTTGACTGTGAAGCTTGAAACTTGTCATGGAGAATCTTTGAAGCATATGGGAGGCATGAAGACCATTGGAGATGTTGTAAATTCATCTTGATTGAGAGATACCAAACCCTAGTTTGGGTTGAGATAGGAGAGAGTTTGTCCGATCAACTTTGAGGAATCCTTGAGTATGGATGTATGAAATCTTTGAATAGATGGAGGGCAAATTTTGGGTATGACAACACCGAGCAAGTTCCAAATTTAATTTCATTCCCAAATCTTCTTGCAAAATTTGTACTTTAGTAAAACTTAAAATATTTTGTAATATCAACTTGATATAAAAATATTCAAATTCAAATTTACAATTCCGATTTCTTCATATGAACGAAATTTTATAACGTTTCCGCTATAAACAAAATCGATATCCAAGAACATATCCTTCATTGGGCTTAAATTCCAAAAAACATAGTATTCTTTTTTAAAATTAAAATTCAAAAATAAATGATTATTATATTTGAATTAAAATTCAAAAAGAACTAATAAATTCTTTCAAGCAAATAATTCCCAAATGTGATCCTTTTGAACTCAAATAGCCCAAAGCTTCTTAAACTACGCTTGAAAAAATGAATCTTTCCTTTGAAACCAATGAATGGATTGGAGATAAAACAAAGGGAAATTTGGGGTGCGACAGCTGTCCCCTATTCAATCATCTTAACCCGATGAGTGAGAAAAAGTGATGCCTTTCTGAAGCCTGTTGTGGAGGAGGATTGAATACCGTAGAACATCGAAAAATTTGCCTTAAATCTAAAATGAAACTCGAGAAACTTTCTCGAAGATCCCAAAGAGTTAAAGAATACCCGCAAACTTTAACGAAGATAAAATTGAGAAATGCTCTAAGATCCCCAAAGAGTTAAAGAATACCCGCAAACTTTAACGAAGATAAAATGGCTAGAACAATATTTGAATTGTTGGTGCACGAAAGTGCGAAGAGCCATGGCATGCTGAATGTCTTGACCATATAACTTCCAAGTTACTAGCAGAACAAAATCAGTAGCGCATCCGAGAATATAATTCTGGGGATAAACAAAACAATATCCAGCACATTGGTGTGATATAGATGTTTATGAAGTCGGTAAATCTTGTTTCCGACGTTTCTGCTGATGAGAAAATCTTACTTAACATGTACAGACATGTTGAACAACTTTCGAGTTGACAAGATCTTCAATTTGTAATGTGAGATAGCTTTCACTTGATAGAAGAATCAAATTCAAAGACCGTGACCGAAAATCCCTGTAATGAGCTTCAATTTGGCTTGCATTGTATAGACAAATGCGTTGCAGCAAGTGGATATGTGGATCAACATCTGAGTTGGAGAAATCCTGTAATTGAATAAACATCCCACCTGGTGGACATTTATTGTTGAGTAGTTGACGATTTACTGGGGAAATAAACGCACCAGAAGTTCACCGAATTTTCTCGAACGGCTCGTATAACGTAGACGCAAAATTCACGCAAATAGAAAATTGTCAAAGATTCTTGTCCGAAGAAATCTTTGAAAATACCAAGAATTATGTTGTAATAATCCTTTCTCAAGGAGACTCGCTTGAGTAAATTAAGTCACTGGGAAACTTCGTGAAGAAAACCATGGAAAATTCATCGGGACCCCAGTGATAATTTCACGACATTAGAGTCCATATAAAAGAAACAACTGTTTCGCTGGGGAAGAAATCTCGATTGGACAAACCAATCAGTTGTTGAGATCCATACAAGTATATCACTTGTGTTGTAGAAAAGAGGATAATTAAGTCACCTGAGAACTAATCCTTCCATTCGATCCTTACGAGGATATCTACAGTTTCATCTGAAAAACCTGCAAAATAAATAGCCGAAGCTAATGCATGAGTATAATATGCATGATATGATTTTTTCTAATGCAAATAGTATATGATTTCCTGATACTGTTGAGAGAAGGAAGACATCACTGGGGAATCCAACTTGAACAATCATGTTGTCACAAAAATTCACTGGGGATGACTGATCACTTCTCTGGGGAAGAGACTTCACTGGAGAATTGACACTACTGTCGATTGTCTGTCACCCAAGCATTCACCTGGCACTGGGGAGAAGAACTAGATTGTTATCTGAACATACCCTGAACGGGTTTTAGATTATGGCAAAGGTTCATGCATGAATGTACCGTGATATGAATGGATGAATAAATGAATGGATGCGTGAATATACTGGTTGATGCATTGGTTTATCAACTGAACTCCCGGCACCACTGAAAAATCAAATGAAGGGCCATGGCCGTGATCCAGGTCACGAATGTTGTTGCAACGGGCTTCTCACAGGGGAGACAGCACCTGACTACTCACAAACATCATGATGGATACGGAGATATTTCCAAATCAGAGGAAAAGGCGTAATGCTTAGAAAGTCAGTCACCCCCCAACATTTCGTAAATCAAAACAATTTTAAGCTTCAAAACTTCCTGGTTTTACCATTTTGAGTGATTTTAATTTTATCTAAAACAGCAGCGAAATTAAGTTAATCATGCAAAAAAGATAAAAAATAGGACAAGGGACGAAGTTCAACTGAACAATTCTTTTATTTAAAATATGAGAGAAATAACTCATAAGTAGATATTTTGTACATGAAGATGCAGATTCCTTTAGGAGAAATATACAGGAAAAAGTAAATATATACACATTTCTTAAAACAACAACGAAATTGAAATTGAACTTCATTGAACCGAAACATGCTATCCCCCCTCCTGACTGCTATTCTTCATCACTTCGCTTCTGAAGATGGTGATTGAACTAATCCCCTCCATCTAAGCTTCTGTTGTGGCATGAAGGCGCACACTGCAGCATTATGTCTTTACACATTCCCTAACTTTTGCGTGAACCATCTCTGGAAGATCTTGGTTCACCGGGATATTTACCCTTTTTTGCTTAAGCCGCCCTTTCGGGTTTTCTACCAGCTAAACTTTTTCTTCTTTTTTAGACATACTTCTTGATCAGATCCGAGTTGATGGCATGTGCCAAGTCTTCTCCATCCATGTTGGTGAGAACAAGAGCTCCTCCCGAGAAAACTTTCTTTACCACGTATGGTCCTTCATAGTTTGGCACCCACTTCCCACGAGGGTCTCTGTGCGGAGATATTATCCTTTTTAGCACTAATTCGCCCACTTTGAACTCAAGGGACGCACTCTTGAAAGTCTTATTGATTCTTTTTGTAGAGTTGGCCATGACAAATGGTACTCAACCTCTTTCTTCGATCGATTGAGTTGGTCATACCTATTTTGGACCCATTCTTCCAACTGTTTCCATCAGAACTCCGAGATAAGGAATCTCCACTTTCATAGGAAGTACTCCGCGCCATATACACAAGTGAGTAAGGTGTTTCCCGTCAAGTGTGAATAGACGCTCAGCATGCTGCAAAGTAATGGCAACATCTCGTACAATCCTTATACGTCTTCACCATGTTTCAAGGATCTTCGATATTCTTATTAGTTGCCTCAAAGCTACCATTCATCTTTGGTCCAGAGGGAGATGAGTCAGATGATCGATCTTGAATGTCACACAATTCCCATCATCTTGTTGTTCAGATTTGTCCGCTGTATCGCTGATAATCTTGCTAGGAGTACCGTAGTGACATATGAAGCGGGTAACCACTTGTCGTGTCACATTTGCATATGAAGCGGCCTCAACCCTCTTGGTGAAATAGTCTATGGCGACTAGTATGAAGCGATGTCCATTGGAAGCTTTCGGTTCAATCATTCTGATCATATCAATTCCCCACATAGAGAATGGCCATAGAGAGGTCAAAACATTCAGCGGTGAGGGTGGCACATGCATCTTATCAGCGTGAATCTGACACTTGTGACATCTCATCGCATAAACAACACAATCTGTTTCCATGGTCATCCAATAGTAACCAGCCCTGAGAATATTCTTCGCCATTGCATGCCCATTTGCGTGAACACCAAAAGAACCTTCATGAATTTCTTTGATGAGTTGATCTGCTTCGTGTCTATCCATGCATCTGAGCAAGGCCAAATCAAAATTCCTCTTGTACAGCACCCCATTACTCAAGAAAAAGTTGGCAGACAACTTCCTCAAAGTCTTCTTATCGGTAATAGATGCCCTTCCGGTATTCGCCTTCTCTATATATTGCTTGATGTCATAAAACCGTGGTTTCATCAGTTCTTCATCAATCATCACAGCCAGGTTCGCCTAGACGCTCGATAGTGATGGAAGGTGCTTCTTAGCCCACTTGACCTTGAACATTGAAGACAAAGTGGCTAAAGCATCGCCTAACGGTTTCCTCTCTAGAATGTGATGGAAAGTAATCTCATCAGCATCGACGCTTCAAAACATGATCTCTCATCAATCAACTTTTCATTAAGTTTCCCATTCTCCTTTGACTCGGCAAACGACGAGCCGAATCTCCAAACTTCAAGAATTTTGATTCTTAAATCAATGGTCGCTTAATCCAAGATGCAAGCTTCAGATTCGCCATGTTGGTACAATCAAAACAGTTACGGCGGTGAAGGGAATGTGAAAACCTGTCGGAGAAGTTATAATTGCCCCTATTCCATGCCCCACTGCGTTGGATGCTCCATCAAACACAAGCGTCCACCGGGATCCTAGCTCGGGTCCCTCCTCCGTCCAGAACAATCTCTCGATAAACATGACATCTTCGTCTGGGAAGTCAAACCTCATCGGTTGATAGTCCTCCATAGTCGGTGGGCTAGATATTCGATACGACTTCCTTGATTGCTTTCTGAGTTACATATTGAATATCATATTCAGATGGTAACATCTGCCAACGTGCAATCCTTCCAACCAGATCTGGCTTTTCGAAGATATATTTGATGGGGTCCATCTTAGATATCAAGATCAGTGTGACACACCATGTATTGTCTCAAACGATATCGGCAGCCCATGCTAAAGCGCAACAAGTTTTCTCTAGCGTAGGTACCGATTCATCTGAAGAACTTACCGGATAATAGATTTCATGCTCTTCCTTCCCATTTCATCATGTTGCCCTAGAACACAATCCATAGTCCTTCGAGTATGTGAGGTACATACGAGGCCTTCCGGCAGTGATGTATTAAGATAGGTGGCTCTTGTAAGTACTCCTTGATCTTATCAAATGTCACGACAATTATCATTCCATATGATGGCTTGATCTTTCTTCAACAACTTGAACAAAGGCTCACAAGTAGCTATCAAATGCGATATGAACTGGAATGTAATTTAAGCGTCCCAAGAAACCACTTAATTTTTCTCCGCTCTTGGTGTCATTTATTGGATAACTTTTACTTTGTCGTATCTACCTCGATACCTCGTTATTACTATGAATCCAAGTAGCTTCCTGGACTGGACTCCGAAAGTACACTTGTTAGGATTCAATCAAAGTTTGTACTTCCTCAATCTTTCAAACAGCTCTCTGAGATGAATAATATGCTCCTCCTCAGTCTGAGACTTGGCAATCATATCATCCACATAGACCCCGATTTCTTTATGCATCATATCATGGAAAGAGCTACCATGGCTCTTTGATAAGTTGCCCCCGCATTCTGTAGTCCAAAAGGCATGACTTTGTAATGTATGCCCCACGGGTGGTGAATGTTGTCTTCATCATGTATGCGGGATCCATCTTGATCCGATTATATCCAGAGAAACCATCCATGAAGGAGAAAGCTCACGACGGGCAGGCTATCGATCGACCAAGCCATCAATGTGAGGCAAAGGAAAATCGCCCCGGGCTGGCTCGATTCAAATCAGTTCACACACATCCCAACCTTTCCATCCTTCGGGGACATGTACAATGTTGGCGATCCAATCTGGATATACACGACAAAGAAGGAAACCGATCGCCGAATCGCTTGACTTGCCTCCGATCTTCTTAGCCATCTCGGGATGCGCCCTCCTCGGTCTTTGCTTCACGGAGAGCATTCGGCTTTAGCGGAAGCTTGTGCACAACAATATCTCAGACAAGTCCGTGCATGTCCCGATATGACCGTGCAAACACATCCACAAATTCTTGCAACAAGTGGACCAACTCATCTTTATCTCTTGCCCCAAGGAGGTTCCAACTTTGACTTCTTTGAGATCCTCGCACTCCTAGATTGATCACATCCTTTGGTTCCTAATGAGGTTGGATCATCTTCTCCTCGCTCAACCGCACGCGCTAACTCTTCGTGGAGTTCATAGTCTCTCTTCACCATCATCTTCGGTTTGTTGATGGAAATCGAAGTCAAAAGGAGTTATAGCATGGCTATGTATAATAAGCTCAATTTTAGGTGATCCGCATAAATGATTGATTTTATCTTTAGATATGTATGTTTATTTTAGGAGAAAAAAAGGAAAATGTTGTTTTTATTAAGATGCATCGGACAGAAAAGTAAAACAATAAAAAGGGATCTTAACCGAATAACAAAATGCGCTTCATTGAAGATAAAAATTCATTCATTAAACGGAACAAGCCCTACAAAAGCGATCCTTTGTGCCTTGGGCACAACACGAAATTTTAATTTTAAAACAAGAAATTAATTTGACAATGAAATGAGAGGGTAACGTCCTTGGACGATCCAATTTCTGAGGGTCACCTTTCGAGGGTACGGAACACCATTGAGAAAGCTCCACCGCGTGATCATTATCTTCAATGGCATTGATAAGCTTTTCGGAGTGGAAACCCTTCACAACAAAAGTATCCTCTAGACGAGGGATCTTTCCTTTTCCTATCTCTCGAACTTCCATCATCCCGGAAGATGGCCGATAGTCGAGTCCGCTCTGTCCTTCTTCTTCTCTCGCCACATTTATCACCGCCCCCAACCTTCGTGGATTCCGACATCGATAAGAGCCTTGACATCCCGCTAACGGGTTATGTTACCTCAGGCTTTTCAATCTTGACCTCTTTGACATTTCCAACAATCTCTAAAGCTTGAAGAGAGTCTCAGCACCTCTCGACATCCACATACTTGAACTCGCATATGACTAACCAGTAGTCCGCTTCACCACTAACTCCACCACCGGTTATTTAGCAAAACTTCAATTTTGATGGAGAGTGAGGTGATGCCCTTAGACCGTGTATCCGTGGCCTTCCCAATAACAAATATAAGTCGAAAGATATCCATCACTTGAAAAGTAATGTTGAAAGTCGGGGTCTGAGCAAGCACCGGAGATCAATCTCCCACCGCCATCCCCGCGAGATCCATCAAAGCCTTCACAATCGAGAACTAGGTTTCATCTGCCCCTTCCACTTGCAACCGGGCCATGTTGTCTCTGTAATCACATTAAGAGTCGAGCTCAGTATCAACCAAAATCTAGCAAGAGTTTCCACCACGGTAATGTAAATGAAGAGCCATGTTATGATTACCTCCATTCCGAGGAGATCAACGATTTGAATGATATCCAACCGATTGATTGTGATATCTTCTACCACATATGAGTTGTCGAGAAACTTCAACAAGGCCATCTTATGGGCTTTAGAACTTTCAATAGGGACAAGATTGAGATTTTTGTTGGAGTCTCCACTGTTTATCAACCACTTTATAGTCACCCTCTTGATGATCTTCAAAGTCTCATCACTTGTCTTAAAGATATCCTCAATTCTTCCAGACTCAAATCAACAACTCCATCTTTCGGAGGAACATCCGACACCTTCATCGCTCACTCTTTATCGGATCCTCGGTGGTAAATTACCTACGGGTCATACCACTCATACCAAATGATATTCTCGGATAGACTCTCCCAAAACCATTGGCTTACCACCCACAATGACTTCAGTTCATAACCTGTGGTACCGCTTTGTATTTTCATAATGGATTCGATGGGCGGGTAAACCATCATTGGTTCTACCGTCCGAAGTTCTTCTTCTTGATAGACACAAGTCTCCTATTGTGATGAGTAGGACCACCACATCCACTTCCACTTGCTGGGAACCTCGACTAAATCAATCAAATGTTGACATTAATCCTTATAGGTACTTCTTGACCTTTGCACAATGTTCTAGATTGTCTTGGCAAATCAAACAACCATCATGACCTTCTTTCAATAAACCCAAGATTCTTCAATTCCTCAAACACCTTTTCAAAGACATCTTCAACTGATCCACCTCCATAACTGCATTCCTCTTCAATCAAAGCATTCATCGATGATGACCCATGCCTCGCAATGGATTATTAGCAATGTTGGGGATGTCGGAAGTTAATGACTTTTCTCAATAATAAGTTCTTGGACTTTGCACTTAAAGGCGAAAGGCCTTTTTGTGGTATGCCCTGGAGAGCATGGAAAGCGCATCTAGCATTCTCATTAAACCATGGTTTGGGAGGTCCTAGAATAGCTTTAATTCCCCGCACCACTCTTCCATCTTGAATCAAATATGGTAGTAGACTAGTGTAAGTCATGGAATAGGTCAATTCTTCCTTGGTGTACTTGTGATAATGCGGGCTCTTCATGCACTAAACCCTTTTTCGGCCCTTGACTTGCTATTGTTTTGTTGAACTTGATCTAGGAACTTGTTGAATAATGACATTGGCATTTGCATGGGTCATTGATATGGTATAACGGAAATTGCATAAAGAAATGTATAGGGTACGACATATACTTAGACCGAACCGGAGGATCTAGTCGGTAGTCTTCCCTTCCTCTACCTCTTGCTTCATATACAAGATTGGCTTCGGCCTCCTTCCTGAAACCATTGAATGTCTTTTACCGCAGACGGTCCTACATTCCCTCATCTTACGGTCTTCAAACCTTTAATCTTCTCACCTATCATCACCGATTGGAGAAATCGAGAAAAGTTTCAATCAATCTTTCATAATATTGCACAGAAATGTTCCCATGAATGATCATTCAACTCCTTTCGGCTAAAGTCGGTTGAACCTCGAGGCCACTTCCCTCCACCTCTCGAGCATATTCTTTAAACGATTCCTCTCCTTCCTCGAGACATGTTCAAGTTGTACACTGGGGGCCATAAAGGGTGTTGGCGGTACCGCTTGAAGAAAGCATTAGATAGCCATCCAAGAGTGGATGTTTGACTTCTCGAGTGCGTACCAATCCAAAGATGCCCCTGAGACTATCTTGAAACAATGAATCATCGCCCATCTTTAACACGCGCCATCTTACCAATACATCAATGTGCAAGGGGTTCGACTGCTCACTCCTTATACTTTTCAAAGTCCGCACTTTGAACTTTGGTGGAATGACAACATCGAGTGACAAGACACATATCCACAGCCTCGGGCCAACAACATTCTTCCTCCTTCCTTTACTTGCTCCCAAGCTCCTTGCACATCTTGCGGCCACGTCTCGGAAAGGAGTTTCCCATAGGTGCCACATTCGATAGAATCGGTCTCATGTAGTCGCTTTGTCGATCTTCCTCACCTTGAGGAGTTGGGGACCACAGATTCTCTTGCTCATCCTCCTCTTGCTCTTGCTCATCATTCTCCATAGTTTGGGTAATGGGCATGAGCGGCGATGTTCCTTGGTTATCTCGCTCCGTGAAAGAAATCAACTTGCACCCCATAAACGGAGGATTAGGTGCTTGTACCCTGAAATGGAGCAACACCGGCGTCCACACGCTTCCTAAGGACGACGGAGTAAACGGTAGCAACAAGCGTTGTTAGCTGCGGGCAATGCGACGACGGCTATGGGCAGTAGTGAGCGCCGGCAAAGGCGGCGGCGCTCGCCTTCCTCTCTCGGCATGTCCGAGCCGTGAGCATCTTCATCAACTACTCCATCTTGGTCTTCAAGGTATCAATGTCGTCTTGCATGATCACCGTTTTGTCTCGCATCGATCCATTGCTCTCCCAAGTTAGCTCGTCTGCACGGCGCCGGGTAGTCGCCTTGAATCGCTGAGATGAAACGTAATGAGCTTGGCATCCCCTTTTTAATAAAGAAATGCATGATTATGTATGATTAATGCAAAATGCTTATGATCGTTCCCATTCCCAAGGATCTTTATCGGACCATTCACTTGTAAATAATTAGTGCACACAAATGGATAATCGTGTCCTTCATTCAAACATAATGCTTGAATACAAACATTAGTCTTTGTAGAGAAAATAAAGAGCAAGACTCGTGGTCTCGCTTTTAGTTCAATGTATACAATGGAGTCAAGAATACATAAAGGCAACAAAAGATCGTAA
>CM038792.1:294896190-295016278 GCA_021764765.1 Vicia sativa
GTGAAGAAATTGTGATCTTTCAATCTTGAGGTGTCGCTGCTCCTTAATCTTATTGTTGGTTGTCCCTTCTGTCGGTGATAATCTTGCTAGAAGTACCGTGAGACAAATTATGTTATTCTTGATAAGCGGGAGTAACTACTTGTCGTGTCACATTTGCATGTAAGCGACCTCGACCCACTTGGTGAAATAATCTATAGCAGCCGGTATGAGCGTGTCCATTAGAAGCTTCGGCTCGATCATTCCAATCATATCTATTCCCCACATAGAGAATGGCCATGGAGAGGGTCAAGACATTCGGAGGTGGGGCATCACGTGCATCTTATCGGCATGAATCGACACTTGTGACATCTTATTGCATAGACAACGATCTGTTTCAATGGTCATCCGATGTAATAACCCTAAGAATCTTTATATTGCATGCCCATTTAGTGAACACCAAAGAACCTTGATGAATTTCTTTGATAAGTTGATGCCCGTTTCTATCCGCGTAAAGGAAGACCAAATCAAAATTCCGTTTGTATAACACACCACATAAGAAAATTTGTGAGACAACTTCCTCATAGTCTTCTTGTCGATGATAGATGCCTCTTTCGGGTATTGCCTTTCTCTATGTATTGCTTGATATCATAGAACCAAGGTTTACCATCGGTTTCCATCGATGCGTCATACAAAAACCGGGTTACGTCTAGGCGTTCGATAGTAATAGAAGGTGCTTCATTAGCCCACTTGACCTTGAACATTGAAGATAAGCGTGGCGAGGCATCAGCTAAGCGATTTCCTCTCTGGAATATGATGGAAAGTGATCTCGTCAAAATACGGTATTAGCTTCAGACGCAGATCTCTACGGGATTAACTTTTCATTCTGAGTTTCCCACTCTCCTTTGACACGGCAAATAACAAGTCTTTGAATCTCCATAAACTTCAAGTTTTTGATCCTTAAATCAATATTTGCTTCAATCGAAAATACAAGCTTCATATTCTACCATGTTGTTGCAGTCAAAACAAATTAAGCGATGAAGGAAATATGAAATCCTGTTAGGAAGTAATGATGCCCCACATTCCGCGACCTACTACATTAGATGCACCATCAAACACAAGCGTCCACGGGATCGGTTGGGTCTTTCTTACGGTCCGAATGTTGCGGTCTCGATAAACATGGCGTCTTAAATAAAATCAAATCTTATTGGTTGATA
The DNA here is from genome assembly GCA_021764765.1 of Vicia sativa. Classification (NCBI taxonomy): domain Eukaryota; kingdom Viridiplantae; phylum Streptophyta; class Magnoliopsida; order Fabales; family Fabaceae; genus Vicia; species Vicia sativa. Next base: position 294,897,384 of record CM038792.1, read on the forward strand.
GTCCTCCATGAAATTTGGTGGCGAGATATTCGATACCACACTTCCCTTGATAGCTTTACGGGTTACATATTGAATATCATATTGAGATAGTAACATCGCCGTCATGCAATCCTTCCGACCAAAGTTGGTTTCTCGAAAATATACTTGATAGGGTTCATCTTGGATATCAATATTGTAGTGTGACCCACCATGTCTTGCCTCGAAGCGACGACCCAGCCACCGGAACAACAAGTTTTCTCTAACAAAAGTATCGACTTTCACACTCACTTGAATTTCTTACTCAAGTAATAGATTGCATGCTCTTTTCTTCCCGTTTCGTCATGTTTTCCCAGAACCTGACCATAGATCCTTCAAGTCTGATGAGGTACATTATGAGAGGCTTGTAGAACAGCGATATCAAGATTGGTGGTTCTTGCAAGTACTCCTTAATCTTATCAAATGCTTTCGTGACAATTATCATTCCATATAATGGCACGATCCTTTTTAACAACTTGAACAAAGGTTAGTAAACTGATTAAATGTGAAATGAGCAGGAAATATAGTTCAGCGTCCCCGAAACCACAATTTCCTTCTTCGTTTTTGGTGTGGCATATCTTGAATAACTTTTACTTTCGGGGTCCACTTCATACCTCGTTGGCACTGAATCCAAGTAACCGGGATCGAACTCAGAAAGTGTACTTGTTAGGATTCAAGCAGACTTATATTTCCTTAAAACAACTTTTACGAGATGAACAATGTGCTCTGAGTCTAAAACTTAGCGATCATATCATCACGTACCTCTATCTCTTTATGCATCATGTCATGGAAAAGGCTACCATGGCTCGATAAGTTGCCCTGCATTCTTGATCGAATGGCATGACCTTGTGAAGGTGCCCAGGAATAGTGAGCGTCGTCTTGACATATGCGGGGGTCCATCCAATGCGATTATATCACGAAACCATCCATGAAGAGAATCTTGAAGGCGGTACATGCTATCAACTAAGACATTAATGTGAGGTAAAGGAAAATCATCCTTGGATGGCTACTGTTCAAATCACGGTCTACACACATCGAACTTTTCCATCCTTCTTGGGACGGGCACATGTTGGCAATCCATGGATATCTGGAAACTGCAGGAAAACCGGCTTTGAGCGCTTCTTGACTTTGTCTCGAGTCTTCTTAGCCATCTCTGGATGTGTTCTCCTCGGTCTTTGTTTCACGGGCCAACATTCGGGCTTTAGCGGCAGCTTATGCATAACAATATCTGTGTCAGTGCAGGCATATCTGATCGACCATGTAAACACATCTAAAACTCTTGCAATAAGCGGACCACTCATCTTTTATCTCTTGCCCCAGGAGTTCCAATTTTGACTTCTTTCACGATCCTTTTGGTCCCAGTTGATCCTTCCTTTGGTTCTTGATGAGGTTGGATCGTCTTCTCCATGCTCAACGAATAGCGCGTTCGACTCTTGAGGGTTCATAGTCTTCCTCACCATCGTCTTGGCTTGGTTGATGGGAAATCGAAGTCAATAGGAATTATAACATGGCTATGTTCAATGAACTCGATTCGAATTGATACATAAATGATTGATTTTTTTTTTTAGATATGTATGTTTATTTTAACAAAATAAAAGTGAAAATGTTGTTGTTTTATTAATATACCTTTGGAAAACAATATAAAAAAGGATCTGGCCCGAATAACAAAATAAACGAAGATAAAAATTTATTCATTAAGCGGAATAAGCCCTACAAAGCAATCCTTTGTGCCTTGGGCGAGCACATGATTTTGTTTAAAACAAAATTACTTTGATAATGAAATGAGAGGGTAGCGTCCTTGACATCGATTCTTGGGGACAATCTTTGGGAGAATGGAACACCATGCGAAGCTCTGCTTGCATGCTATAAGTCATCAATGGCATTGATAGCCTTCTCGGAGCGGAACCTTCCGCAATAAAAGTATCCTTGAGACGAGGGATCTTCCTTTTCCTATCTCTGAACCTTCCTAATCTTGGAGATGGTTGGTAACGAGTCCACTCTTGTCTCTCTTTTCAGTCATATCTAACACGTTCCCCGACCTTGGTATTTCCAGTCGATAAGGGCCTTAACATCCACTTAGCAGGCCATGTACCCTTAGGCTTCTTAGCGGACTTGATCTCTTTTTGCACAGTACCCACAATTTCTAAAGCTTGAAAGAGTCGTGCACCCGTCTCTAACATCCACGTACTTGAACTCGGACAAATGACTAACCAAGTAGTCTTCTTCTACTAACCTCCACCACTGGTTATTGGCAAGAACTTCAATTTTGATGGAGAGTTGAGTGACAACTTTAGCATCGTGTATCCAAGGTCTTCCCAATAAGCAACTATAAAATGGAAGATGTCCATCACTTGAAAAGTGATGTTGAATATTGGTCGATAAGTCGATAAGGGAAGGTCGATCTCTCTAGCCGTCCTGCGGGATCCATCAAAAGCCTTTACAAGAACTAGGTTTCATAATTGCCCCTTCTACACATAATTGGGCCAAGGTTGTCTTGGGATCACATTCAAAGCTAAGCTATATCTACCAATACTGCAACAGTCGTTCACCACGAATTAGCAATGTGAACCATGTATGATTACCTCCATTCGGAGGGAGATCCGCATCGGTGAACAATAAACAACTGCCATCATTTAAACCTGAAACTACAACATCCAATTGATTAATTGTAATATCTTCATCCACGTTTGCATTGTCGAGGAACTTGACAAGGCCATCTTGTGGGCTTGAACTTTTCAATAAGACAAGATCGAGAATCTTTTTTGAGGGTGGCTAGGCGATCCACTTCTTTATAATCACTCCTTTTGATGATTTTCAAAGTCTCATCACTTGGCTTAAAAATATCCCTCAACTCTTCCGCACTTACATCCACTACTCCATCCTTCTTAGGAGGAACATTTGGCGCCCTCTCTGCAGCTCTACTCTTTGTCGGATCCTGGTGATAAATCGACTACAGGTCATACCACTCATACGGTGATGTTTTTAATAGTAGATTCTCCTAAAACCATTGACACCACCCACAACAATTTGGGCTCGTGGTTCCATGGTACAACTTTGGTATCTTTATAAGGAATACACGGACGGGTGGCCACCATTGGTTCTACCGTAGTAAGGTTCTTCTTCTTGGATAGGGACCGTTGGAGATATGTGATCTCCTATGTTGATGAGCGGAACCACCACATCTATTTCAACTTCAACCGGAGCTCGGCTAAACTGTATCAAATGCTGACACATTAATCTTTGTAGATACTTCTTAAATTCTGCACAGTGTTCAGGATTGACTTGACAAATCAAACAATGATCATGAATTCCTTTCAATAAATCAGCCCTCTTCAACTCTTCAAATATCTTCTTCAAAGACATTTTCAATTGATCTACATCCATAACCAGACTTTTTTCTTTAACCAAAGCATTCTTGTGACCCATTACCTCTGACAGTTACTAATGTTGGGACGTCGGCGAGATTAAGACTTTGGTCAATAAGTTTATAAACTTTGCATTTAAAAGCGAAACAATCCTCTGTATTATGCCCGGAAGAATTGGCGTGAAAAACGCATCAAGCATTCTCATTAAACCATGGTTTGGGTGGCCGAGCAGGCTTCAATCCTCGGCTTTTCTTCCATCTTGAATCAAATACGGAAAAAGGCTAGTGTAAGTCATTGGAATAGGCTGGATCTCTTCCTTGGTGTACTTATGATATTGTGGGCTCTTCTGTTGACTTAGACCTTTAGCTTATTGTTCTTGGGAAGCTTGATTGAGGAACTTTGAGTTGAATAAGGCATTTGCATTTGCATGGGTTTAACGTCTGGGATACAGGAAATTGCATAAGCGGCGACATAAGGATATGACATATCTGGACACGAATAGGAGGCGAGTCTATTGGTTATCTTCCTCTTCCTTTGCCTCTTGATTCATACACAACATTGGCTTCAACTTCTTTCCTTTTAAAGCCATTGAGCGAGTTTCTTCATTAAGCGTCGTATTCCCTTGGGATATCTTACCGGTTTTCAAACCTTCCTCGATCTTCTAGCCCACCATCACTAGATTGGAGAAATCGAAAAGTACTTCAATGGGTCTCGTAATATTGCAGCAATATTTCCCAGAAACGAATCATTTAATTCTCTTTACTAAAAGTGGTTGAACCCTCAGGCTACCTCCCTCCACCTCTGACATACTCTTTAAAGATTCTCTTTCCTTCTAGACATAATGCAGGTTGTACACGATTAGGAGCCATAGTGGTGTTGAAGTGGTCTGCTTAAAGCGGCGATAAATCTTCCCAAGGCGGATATCAGACTTTTCTAGCTGCATATACCGGTCAAGGATGCTTACGAGAGACTATCTTGAAAACAATGAACCATTAATTTGCTATTTTTAACATGTCATTTGTGTTACGATGAGCTGACTTTTTAGTTTTTGTACCAAATGTGGGATAGCGAAATCGCCACCGACTTTTATTTTTATCAATTAAGGAAGGTAAAAAGTACGAGAAAAGACCTTCGTTAGATTAAAGTGCGGGAGAATGGTTACGAAAAGGAAGGTATTAGCACCCCTTTCCATCCGTAGTTATCTGGGCTCTTAGTTGCTCTAGATCACTTTAAAATTGTGCTTCTACGTGTGTTTGCCAAAATGTTTTGAAAAGCATTTCGCTTTGACTTTGTAATGATTCATGTAGGAATGTATACAAAGTGTTGGAAATGTTCGTTTTGAAAAAGTTTGAACTTTGACAAAAGTGTGAGGTGTGAAAAGTATTTTGATAGAGCACGACTAAAAGTCTTACCACCTACTTTCGAATTGGTCGTTTTAGTGTTGTTTCACGTTCCTTTAGAATAGCGTATCCATACCATTAGTTGGTAGGTAACCTATTGTTGGATGTAAGCGGGACATTCGAAGGGACATCGGATGGTCAGAAAGCAACTTGTAGGAAGTATCCTAGCACATTCGAAGGGACTATCATCATTTTTAGTGGCGACAATCAGGGTCAAGATCATGTATTCGTGGCGACATCGTGGGTCTTATGATCTTTGTATCGAAGGGACTATGATGATTTGTTTGGAAGGCAACGGTGCTAGAATACCTCTACGTTCGAGGACATGACCATTTTGAATTCGTAAAGCAACGAGAGAATTACCCTAAGGGGTGCATGTGTGAAAGAGAGTGTGTCGATTTCAGATATTTTTATCTTGGAATTGGTGAGCTATGTTCATTATTAGTCTTGCCATACACGCCTAATTACTAGCAATTTATAGGGTGCGGAAATTAAAATGCGGAATGTAAAGATGCGGAAAGGTAAATGTCCTACGCTATTACATGGCTTTGGGGCAGATACATAATTTAAACTTGCGGAAAATAAAAGCCTAATTTAAACTATTACATCCCATAGGAAGTTACATTATTGGAAAAAATAAAATGATAAAGAAAAATCGTCTGAATCGGATCAACCTGTAAAAGAACGAGAACTCGGAAAATACGAGATGAATCGAATAAGAGAAAAAATGTTAGAAAAATCCAAGTTTTAAAATAAGAAAAATATGACATGCTGGAAATAATATAAATATGCTAAAATAATTTTTTGGGATTTTTTGAATGCAATTTAATAATTAAAAATGAATTAAAAGTGATTAAAATGCAAAATTATGAATAAAAATAAATATGCATGCAAAATTATATTTTTTAATTTTATAAATTAAATAAAGGTTTTATGAAAATAATGTAAAAAGAAAAATAATTTTTGATGATTTTTTAATGCATAAATAAAATTATGAAATTAATTAAAATAACATGCAAATATATTAAATAAGAATAAAATAGAAAATAAATTGAAAAAGTTGAAGTTTTGAAAAAGGAAAACAAAACCAGGTCCCTGTGAGGTTCGAACTGGAGACCTTGGAGAGTATCCTGGAACAGGCCATGCCTTAACCGCTGGGACAAGTGGCTCTTTGTGTTAGAAAAGACAAAATCCTTTGAATATAAGTGGTGACGCGTCCTGGGAATTGAGTCAAACCGAGTCAGCACGCGTGGGGTCTAGCTGGAGAGGGAGAGTGAATCAGAACGCGCGATCGTGCCACCCATGCACCGCCGGAGTCAAATTTGGTCAGCGACGCCGGAGCCCTAGCTCCGGTCGTCTTCTCCGACCATGCCAAGTCCGAAACCTGCAAAACACGTAGAATCAAAGCAAAAGGAAAGCCTATTCCCCCTAAATCGGACCTCCACAGATCCAATGGTGATATCCGTTTTGATTAAAATGCCTCATAAGCCGGTTCGATGCTTCTCCGTTTCTAAACCCTAGCCATGGCAATATGCAATTCCAACGTTCATGCTGTGGAACGATGACCCAGATTGATCATGTGGAGTCTCAGGAACACAACCAAATCATTAGAATCAGTTAAAACAAGCAGGTAATAAAAGTGCAAATTCAAGAAAAAATTGATTATGTATGCATGTATATGCATCGATTCAGCTTGCTTTGATCAATGATAAGAGTGTATACTTACTCAACCTTACCTTCTGAAGACAATGGAGTGGTTTTGGAGGGCTGAATACGGCTGGAAGATGAAATTCGATTTTCTCAAGTTTCTTGAAATTTTTTGCAAGAATAAGGGTTTGGCTTGAGCTAGGGTTTCGTGTGGCTTGCTTGTGATCTTGCTGAGTATTTATAGAGCAAATTGAGAGAGAAAAAAGAGTGAAAAAAGATTGGTTATTGATTGTGCAATATTTCCTCTTTAAAACAAATCAATTTTTTGAAAAAAAAATGATTTTCTCATCAATGTGAAGGCTAGCACGAATTTGGTATGGATTATGGGCTATCTTGGACTTCAAGGAAGATATAAATCCAACCCATTTGAAAAAATATATTATTTTCATATTTTATATAATTTATTTTTGAATTAAATGTTATAAAATTCAAAGATAAATCATAAAAATAGAAAATCACCATAGCCAACATTTATGGGTCAAGAATAATGTCATGAACAAGTTTGGATCAAAGATTTTATTTGGAAAATTTTGATTTAATGTCCTTTGTGCAGTGTCCAAAATTGCCCACAATAGTGTATCTTGCTCAATTTTCCACATTTTGAGTGTTCTTGGACTTTTAAAAGCTCTAAGAGTCCTCTAACCAACCTTTTCGGTCTCATCTCAATGAGTTTCCATACTCAATATATCTTCAAAACAAAAGTTGACTTTTGTTGACTTTGAAAATGACATAATGTCTTGAGCCATACCTCTCAAATGAAGCATTTTGGACATTCTTGTGAGACATGAAGAAGTTGATAATTGATTTCCTTCAAAACAAGAGGTGGTGGAAAAATTTACGAGAAAGTATGAAGAAGTTATGATCGGTCAAAGTTCGTTGACTTTCATCTAGAAACCCTAATTTAGAAAGTTTGACTTTTGAGCAAATCTTGAGTTTTCTTGATGAATCATGATCAACCCTTGATCAAATGATGAATATAACTTCAAAATGAGGATGTTGACCAAAAATTATGAAGTTTGACTATATTGACCAGAGTTGACTTTATGTCCAATCTGATTTTCAACCATCGAGCAATTATGCGAAAACTTGACTTGTAAGGCTTGAAACTTGACATGGAGAATCTTTGAAGCATATGAGGAGGCATGAAGACCATTGGAGATGTTGGGAACCCATCTTGATCGAGAAATACCAAACCTAGTTTGGGTTGATTGTCTAGGAGAGAGTTTGCACGATCGACTCTTGAGGAACCCTTGAGTATGGATGTATGAAATATCTTGAGAAGATGGAGGGAAAATTTTGGGGTATGTAGCTGCCTGTTCAATCTTCTTGTCTTTGGAAGGTTAGATTGACACGCTGTCTTCGTGACTTGAAGGTAGAAGATGATTGAACACAAGTACACTGAAAATTTGCACATTGGTGGATGATGCGGCAATGGGCTTACGGATGCCATTTGGAGAAGGTAGAACTTACTGGGGATGAGTCGTATGCTAGACTCGAGGTCGTTGATAAGAAATTAGCGGATGGGCTTAAGATGCCATCCGGAAATATCGATCTTTGGGGAGTAGGCGTCGCTAGGCTCTGATCGTTTGGAAGGAGCATGAAGATGGGCTTAGATGCCATCGAGAGTCGTATGTTAGACTTAGTGCTCATTTTTGAATGAAGTTATTGGTTTGTATTGATTTTAACCAAATATGCGGCATTACGAAAGGAAGAAATGTTGACAAGTAGTCGGAGATGGGCTTAGATGCCATCCAAGGCAAGCGAGTCGTCATAGACTCTTGTAGTTCTTCATTGATAATAAGAAGGATCGAATAAATCTTCGTGCGGTTACTCGAGGAGGTAGTAGTTGGCAAAAATGTGGATAGCTTCCTTTGTTGCATCGGTGTTGATCCATTTACTGTTATCGGAGGATAACCATTAAGTGGGTCTTTTGATAGTTTTCCGTCGATTCGGGGCTTAATCTGGACGATCGGTCGGAGGACAACCGAGTGGTCTTCGGATAGTTTTCCTGCGGTTCGGGCTTAATCACTGACCGGTCGTCGAATGACTTTCACTGTTTGGAAAAAAAAGAAAACTTTGATAGAATATTTGTTAGTCTTATGCAAAGTATGATGCATGAATGGCATATGCATGAATTATGACTTTATGAGTAATGTATGAATGAAAGATGTTGTGGTATTTCAAAACATATCCATCTTGATCACGGATGTTACTGTTGAGGATTTCGACTTACGGCAGGGATTTGAGTAGGTAAGAACCAGCTTTTGAAGGAGAAGAAAGATATCCTGGATTCCTCAGATGCACTATCGACCAAGTCTTGGGCCTAGATATTGTTGAAGGTAGAGATTTGAGAAGCTCGTGTCGGAGATCTCATACATAGACCCTCTTGGGAGAGTGGGAGGAAGTCCGTTGGGGATCTTGCATGTAGACCACTGTGGGAAAATTAGGTGGCGCTCTCTGGGGATATTGGCAGATCTCACTGGAGGCGTTTGATGGTTCTGGGAGACGGGTGGGGCCTGTTGGAATCTCATTTGGGGAATAGGAGATGTAGATTTTCTTCTCAGTGCGGATCTGGCTTTGGAGAAAAGGAAATTGTTGAGAGATATCCGTGGGGATAAACATCTTAGTGAGGATGAAGTGTTATTGATGTAACATTTCTCGGTTGAGTGGAATCCTTTGCTAGTGGATTAACATATACTCCGCTGGGGGAGGTTTAGTGAGTGACATCTCTGCGGAGATTATGCTCTGTGGGGGAATGTTTTTTTGGTGACCTTCGTCGTCATCTCAATTCCTAGAGCCTGTAATAATTACTTTTGTATGCCCGTTTTCGTTATGTTTGTGATTAGATTCTTATTGTCAAATCGTATAGTCATTCAAAACAAGCGTTGGACTTTTGCAAAGCACAACAACAAAATTGTAAAGAGAAAGAAGCTTGCGTTTATTTGAAAGGTGGCGTATGGCCAAGTGGTTTGTACACAAGAAGGTAAAAAGCTATCGGAAACAATCTCGTTAAGTTCCAACTATGCTAGTACTCATATATTTCAACTATCTCATCTCCTTGCATCGGTGAAAGTGAGTGAATGATCTTCGCCATTTGAATCTTGAATCTTTGATAGTAGTGCAGGCGGTGATCGGAAGAGACATAGTAAATGCGCTTAAATCCTAACTTTTCCTAGACCGCCCTTCCGGGTTTCGATCTACGGGATACCCTTTTTGCCCAAGCCGCCTTTTCGGGTTTTCGACTTGCGGGTGTACATGTTTTGCATATATCCTTAACTTTTGCCGAACCTTTTGGTTCGCGGGATACCTATTTTTGCCTAGGTTAAATCGACCTAGCGGGTCTCTTTATCGTAGTATTTTTGACTATGTCTGCGTTCACGAGGGTGTGGGAAGTCTTCACCATCCATGGTGCTAAGTATCATAGCTCCAGGAAAATCATCTTGACTACAAATGGTCCCTCGTGGGTGGGAGTCCATTTGCCACAGGATCACCTTGTGGAAGAATGATGCGCTTGACTACTAGATCACAGACTTGGTAGACTCGGTGCTTGACCCTCTTGTTAAATGCTCGATCATTAAACACGATAGATCTGTCCATGGCAAATGGGCCGAGTCGTTCTCATCAATCAAGTTAATCTAATCGGCGATGCGGACCCAATCGTCTTAAACTCTCTGCGTCTTGGAGGACTACGGTTGAGGTATCGAACCTCGATGGGTAGGGCTTCCATACCGTACACAAGAAGGGGTTGCCTGTGATGTTCGTGTTGTGGTCGATAACCATGAAGAGCAAATGGTAACATCTCATACCATCTTTGTAAGTTCTTGTCATCTACGTATAATCTTCTTAATGTTTTTGTTGGCGGCTTCCCTCGCCATTCATCTTAGGCCGATAAGAAGAAGAATTGTGATGTTTGATCTTGAGCTGCGTGCGAGTTCGGTGATCATCTTATTGTTGAGATTGGAACCGTTATCGTGATAATCCTTTCGGAGTGCCATACCGACAGACAAGATTATGCTTGATGAAATGAGCCACAACATTCTTGGTAGATCGACGAGCTTCTACCCACTTGGTGAAATAGTCAATTGCCACAAGGATGAAGCGATGTCCATTGGAAGCATGGGCTTGATTTCTCCAATCATGTCAATGCCCACATTGCAAAAGGCCAAGGAGAAGTTAAAAGCGTTCGGAGTCTTTGGAGATGCGTGTACTTTGTCGGCATAAATCGGCATTTGTGACAAGATCGGTAAGCGGTGACAATCGACTTCCATGGTAGACCAATAGTAACTGTTCTCAAAATCTTCTTAGCCATGGTGTGTCCACGGAGTGGGTACCAAATGCGCCTGTGTAACTCTTTCATGATGCGTATTCTTTTTTGGTCTACAGTAGACAAGCACAAGTCGTGGTTGCGCTTGTATAAGATCGTTCTTTGAGGAAGAATTTGGATGCAAATCTTCTCATGAACTTCTTATCATTAACGAGATGCCCTGCGATATTCACGAGTCTCAAGATACCTCTTCACATCGTAGTACCAAGGTTTCTCTTACGTATCAAGCTCGTAGCAATATCTTTGGTTAGTCAAACTTCTCAATGATGATCGGGGAGCCTCGTTGTCCTATCGACCTTGAACATAGGCGACATAGTAGCCAATAAATCACTTGACTAATTCTCTTCTCGTGGGATGTGATCAAAAGTAATTTCTTAGTAGGGGATCAAACTCGGACATGCTCTCGATCGGAATGAGATTCGGATGCTTCGTATCCCTCACCTTAATCGTGATTACTAAAATTTGAGTCTCCATACACTTGCAAGAACTTGATTCTTAAGTCAATAGCGACTTTAATACCCATGATGCACGCTTCGTATTCGGCCATGTTGTTAGTGCAGCTGAAACACAATCTGGCGGTGAAAGGCGTATGCGGGGATGTAATGATGGCGCCAATGCCATTGCCAAGTGCGTTTGAGGCTCCATCAAAAACCATGGTCCATCGGGATCCTTGTTCAGGTCCTTCGTCTAGGCACAGTTCTTCGAATCTGTAACTAGCAAAACATCTTCATCGGAAATTGAGCGCATAGTCGATAGTCATCTGACTTGATGAGCCAAATGATCGGCTACTACTTCCTTTGATTGCTTTAGAAGTGTCTTGGATGTCATATTCGGTCAAGATCATTTGCCATCTTGCTATTCTTCTGAGAGAGCTGGTTTCTCAAATATGTATTTTATCGGATCCATCTTGGAAATCAATAAGGTAGTGTGAGTCAACATATATTGTCTTAGTCGTGAGAGAGCCAAAAGCGTTGCAAGTTTTCTCATTTGTGAGTATCTTGTTTCACGATCGGTAAACTTTTGCTAAGGTAGTATATTGCATTCTCTTTTCGACCGGACTCGTCATGTTGCCCCAACACACTTGGATTCTCTAACACTTCAAGTACATGATAAGAGGTCTTCCTTGGTGGCGGCATCGGGATAGGAGGATTACGAAGGTACTCCTTGATTTTGTCAAAGCGATCGGCAATCGTCATTCCATTCCACTACTTGATCTTTCTTTAGTAACTTGAATATTGGCTCACAAGTAGCGATTAAGTGTGCAATGAATCGGCAATGTAGTTCAATCGGCGAAACCTCGACTTCCTTCTCGGTGCGGGGTGGCATCTCTTGAATAGCTTTAACCTTGGCGGGGTCAACTTCAATACCTTTACCGACAACAAACCCTAGGAGTTTTCGGACTGGCTCAAAAGTGCACTTGTTAGGATTGAGTCTCGATCATACTTCTTCAATCATCAAGCAGTTTACGCAAATGATCAAGATGTTCTTCTTGATCGTGATCGAGCTATCACGTCGTCGGCGTAGACCTCTATCTCGTGATGAATCATGTCATGAAATAATGTCACCATAGCGCGATAAGTGGCACCAGCGTTCTTGATCCGAGCGGCATAACCTTATAGCGAAAGTGCCTTGTGTAGCAAGTAGTCTTCTCCATGTCTTGAGGCCATTTTGATCGATTATAACGAAGAAACCATCCATGAAGGAAAACCTTATCTTTGGCGGTGTTGTCAACGAACATCAATATGAGGAAGTGGAAATCGTCTTTCGGACTCGCTTTATTCGGATCTCGTAATCCACACATTCGAACTTTGCCATCCTTCTTGATGCGGGTACCACGTTTGCAACCCTGGATAGGAAGTATGACTAAGAAACCGGCGTTGAACTATTTCATAACCGGTTTTGATTTTCTCGACATCTCGGGCGCATCGTAGACCTACATTTCTTGGGAAAACCTTCTTTTGTTGGCAATCGGTGTACCACAATATCAATGTCTAAACCGGGCATGTCTTCGTATCACCAAGCAAAAACCTCAATATAGTCTCGTAGCATCGAACCAACCTTTCTTTAACACTTCTCAAGACCCGCTCTATCTTGATCTCTTTTACGTCTTCGTCGGTACCCAATTCACAACCTCGACTTGCTCTTCGTGTGGTGTATAACTCGCCCTTCTTCTTGTGTGATCGGCAAGTTCTCCTGGCACTTCACAATCTTCCTCACTTTAGTCTTGACGGTAGATCGGATTATCGAAGTCATATTTAGCAATAGCATATTTGTTATTAACGAGATTGAGTGATTACGCGATGTATCACGTGGGTGTGTGTAAGAAACATAGCTTTTGAAGGGGTGATAAAGTAAAGAAAGAAAACAAACAATTGAATGCAAAAGTCCAACGAATTTATTGAATGAAAGCATGAACAACGGATAATAACCCTATGAATGAGCCATGATGCCGGGTAAGGCACTAGGCTTTCAAAGTTTATTGTTCAAACATAAAGAAATCGAAAAGCAAAACAAAACAAAAGCAATTACTCGACTAAAGGAGATTGGTATGCGTCTTGACCTTCCAATTCTTGAGCCCATGATCTGGAGTTGGGAAGATCCACTTGCTGATGTCGAAGTCGTTGTTGTCGTCTTCTATAGCATGGATTCCACTTTGGCTGATGCGGAAAGGAAGTTGGCCGACACGTTCGCGGCGTATCATCTTCTGACCCTTGATGGTGAAGCCTAAACCAGTCTTGTCGGATTTGAAAGGGAGATCGGGGGCTGGCCCCAAATAGTACTACCTTCTTCAGCATGACTTGAGCATCCTTCAATGAGGCCATCCTAGGCGGAGTCTTAACAACCTCAGGAGCGACAGGAGAGTCAACAGGCATGACTCTGGTCATTGTTTCAAAAGCTTGATAGGGAGTCTCAAAGAATTCACCCTCCACCTCGAGGTATCGGAATGATTGTAGATGGTGACCATATACTCTTCTTCACCACATCTTGTGACAACCTTCCCTTTTGGGTACTTGACTTCTAATGGTGGAGTAGCGCCTGCCCCATGTATCCAGGGCGTCCAAGTAGGCAAGAGTAAGTTGGACGGATGTCCATGACAAAGAATGTGGAGTCAAAGTCGGGAACCGACTTTAGCAGGAGATGAGCTCTCCAAGCTGTTGCTTAGAACCATCAAAAGCTCTCACGATTATGTCCTTTGGGTCTCGAACCAACCCTTCGACATCAAGTCGATCAAAAGCGGTCTTGGTAGGATATTGAGGCGAGAACGGTATCTACCAAGATATGAGACAATGTAGTGCCCTTGCATTCAACGAGATGTGCAAGGCTTTGTTGTGTTCTTTCGGCGGAGTCAAATCGACATCGAGAAGCCTAGGCCGTTGTTGGCGCTAGCAATACAAACTTCAAACGGTGGGTGGTAGTGTCTTGAGGTGCGTGAGCATTCTTGAAACTTCACCAAGGCATTAGCATGAGCCTCGAGCACAAGAAGCGGTGCAAGCATGGAGATCTTGGAAGGAGTGCATCCCAATTGTTCCATAACATTGTAGTCACTCTTCTTGATAATCTTTAGAATCTCCCCCATTTCTTGTTTGGAGGTGTCTTCAGCAACTTCCTTTGGTACTTATGTGGCGGGATGAGTCCTTGGTTCTTTCCCTCTAGCTTGGGAAGGATTGAATAAGCGGAATCTGTGGAGCGGTGTCTTTTGGAGGAGAGATCTGGAGAATACCCTTCGGTTCGGTCACCTTACTAGATCCGGTGATGTTGTCAATGTCGGGAATGGTAGCTTCATGTAAGATCTTCAATGGTCGGAGGGTCTTGCTTGGCGCCATGATAGTAAACATCGACTCCATAATTCCAAGGGATATCCTTGTCGGAGGAATATGGGCGGCCTTGGAGAAGTAATGAGAGGCGCCACTCTAGGTGCAGGAATTAGAGGAAATCCTTATGGTATTAACATCGGCATAGTCTTACGGAAATCGTCACCCCATCCGTCGCCTTAACATCTTCAATAGGAATCTTGTAGCTTTCGGGGAGTGTACTTCACCATGTAATCATATTCCACTTGGCTGCCCCAAGGTATCCCACAGATGGTACAATTTCGTTTGCATTGTCGATCTTCAACTTAGACATTTCTTCACACGGCACGCACGGTGGTTTGAAATAGTATCTCACGGTTATCCATCATGCCTTTGAACCGTCTTCTCAACCAAGCACAACCATCGGTAGCGGATGGGCACCGACAATTCTCGGGCATCACGGGTTGACAGGCTTGCAACAAATTTTTCTTAGTCATCGGAGGAATGGTCAAGTCATCTATGTTGAAAACAAAGTATCGTCACCAACGACATTGGAACCCTTGTCATGATTAGGCATAGGCGCGTTGATCACATTCGGTCTCGATAGGAGGATCAAACTCAATCGCTTAGCTTGATCATATCTTGAATCTTGTTCTTGAGCCCAACAATCATCGATACTATGTCACAGGCTATTGGAATGGTAAGCACACTTAGCATTAGGATTGTATCTCGGAGAGGAAGTGTTGACATTAGGAGGATCCCTCGAGGTAATCATTCTGCTTTCAACATGTGTTGCAAGGCTTGCGACAAAGGCATGTTGATCTTAAATGTCTTCGTTCGGCGTTACGTTCATGCGTTGTCTCGTGAGGTTGTCTTGATGAAGGATTGGAAATCTGGCCCCCATTGAGCGGTCGGTTTGGCTCGGCTTTTCGACCATACCGGCAACTTCTTTCTTACCACCAAAGATCTCTTGCGTTTGAAGATGTCTCTGAATCTTCCCTCTTGATACCGACTTCAATACACTCATTTGTAAGTATCATTTCGGTGAATCCATGAAGAGTTTCAATCGGATGATTGAGGAATGGGCTGTCGGTGTTCCATGAACATATTAACCAACTCCCTATTGGACAAGGGTTGAACTCTGCTGCTAGATCTCTCCATTTACGCATACTCCTTGAACTTCTCATCCGACCCATAGACATGCTTTGTAGTTGCATGCAGTGGGTGTCAATTGACATTGTACTCATCTTGCAGCAAAGCATCGGCTAAGTCACTCCAAATCGGATCTGTCATTCTCTGGCGATAGTACCATTCCAAGCGGGTTCGGACAAACTCTCTTGAAAATAGTGCATCCTGACTTTACATCATCGGTGTGAGGATTGATCTTACGGACATAGGACTTCAAATGCGACTTTGGGCAAGACCGCCATCATACTTAGCAAAAGGGAACTTTGAACTTGGGAGGAATCACAACACAGGGACAAGACTCGGTCATCAAAGTTCAGCCGGACATCTTGAGTTTTCCACGGCATTGAGACGGTCTTCAGTTGCTTGTACTTGTCATCCTCATCAGTATTGGCCATCATCATAGTTCTTCTCAAGCTCGGTGTTGCCTTCACCATCACCCTTGTTACTTTGTTCGGTCTTGACACTTCCTTGAGAGCTCTTATCGTGACCCTCTTAGGACCCCTCTGTAGCGTCTACCCATGTTGAGAGACCAACAACCTTCTTCTTTGTTGATGAGCTTCAAATCTTCTTGGCGTTGGACCAATGAACATCTGGGCCAGGCATTACGAGCTTGAAGATCTTTGTGTTGTTCAAGAGCCATTTACGCTAAAATAAATAGAGAGCAAATGAGAAAACCAATCTTCAATGTACAGTGATGCAATGTTATGCTATGATATGCAATGTTTATGCGAATGCAATGCAATGTTTTCAAGGACCTTAGAGATTTAAATTTGTTAAACAAGCAATGAACAAACATTTATTAGTACTCTTTTCATTATTCTTTTCTTTTAGTACAAGAGATAGTTCAAAACAATAAAGAAAACAAATAAATCCTAAATCTCTAAGTCTCCATGGCGCTTCCTCTTGGTGCCGATGTAGGCGTTGATGTTTCGCTCCTCGTGAAGTAGCTTGGTCAACTCTAGCACTTTCTTCTCACTTGCATAACAGAGCTTCAAAGGTATCCCTCTCTTCCTTGAGTTGAATCCGGGATCTCTACAAGTCTTCAAAATCGGTAGGCATGTCGGGATGGAGGGCGGTATAAGTCGTCACCTATAGCAGGTTCCATAATTCTTGGTAGAACAGCGTAAATGGCATCATGAGATTTTGAGCTCGAGCTCGCACCCATTTGAGGTAAGGTTCCCAAGGAATGGAGTTGGTGCCCCAAAGTCTTGGTATCGATCTTCTTTACCATGCCCAGCGTGTATGAACCTTCGTCGATGATGCGGAGATCGTGATTGTAGTCGAACACAATATCTTGGAGAAGCATATCATGTAGACCATCTCTTGGGCAAAACCAAACGGCGTAGAGCTAAAGAAGGGTTGTAAGTAATACCTCCCCTTATACCAAGTAGTGGTACATTAGGGAATTCTCCACAATGCTCAATGAAGGTGAAGTCCTTTTGAGAGAAAAGACTCCAACGGATATCGGAATGAGAGAGTGACATTAATCTTTGAGACCACTTCATCCTTTGTTCATTCCTCAAAACGATGGAGGAAGGGAAATAAACCACCTGAAAGCGGTATACAACACATGAGAGTTCCTTGTCTCTTAGTAGTACGAGTGTGGAGAGAATGTAGGATGTCTCCAAGTAAAGTAGGCACAGGATTGCGGGTAAGAAACAACTTAATGGCATTGACATCTATGAATTGATCTGAGTTAGGGAATAGAACCAAACCATAGATTAGCAAGGCCACAATGTCTTCAAATGCATGGAAACTCATAACTTTGAGGAATTCTCGGGCTTTCTTAATTAAGAACTTGGAAAGTAGACCCTTAACTCCGCTTCTTGTTTCCCAATTGGCTTCAACGTCTGAGCGCTTTAGGTGTAATGCGGATGCGATGTCTTCGTACTTAGGAACCTTTTCTAAACCGGTGAATGGCATTTGATCAAGAATAGGTATCCCAAGTAGCTTAGAGAACTCTTCCAAGGTAGGAACCAATGATAATCAGGAATGTAAAGCAATGGTGTTTGGATCAAAGAAGCTGGAATAGGACATGCATCATATCTTCTTCAAAACCGGAGATAACCAAATCAAGTAGATAACCATGTCTTTTGATGAATTGAGCATGGTCGGGAATTTCTGAAACCAATTCTTTGAGTTGAGAAGGTATACCCATGAAGTTGATTCGGATAGTCTTTCTAGAAGCCATAATACCTACAAAGCAGCAAAGATAAATCCTAGGTCCTTGAAATAGTTAGAAATGATATGCAATGCGAATGATGTCATGATGTCATGTTTGGCACACCTG
The DNA here is from genome assembly GCA_021764765.1 of Vicia sativa. Classification (NCBI taxonomy): domain Eukaryota; kingdom Viridiplantae; phylum Streptophyta; class Magnoliopsida; order Fabales; family Fabaceae; genus Vicia; species Vicia sativa. The sequence goes on from CM038792.1 coordinate 294,915,464, forward strand.
AACAAATCACACAATGAGCCTAGGTTTAAGGCTTGCATGAGGTATAGGTGATTACCCCACCAAAAGTTTGAGTTGGTTCATCTTGTCCTATAATAGTAAGGGTTCTAGGAATCTCACATCATTGATCTTTCTCGTGGCGTTTATTTCAATACGACTACCAAGTGGTCGACGAAAATATCCCAAAGTCGATCTCAATGGCGTAGCATCGGTATCAACTAACCTTAGTGCACCAAAGCCGGCCATCTCACTACCTTCTAATGGCCAAGATGGGTCAATTAAGGTTCTAAAAGTTTAGTTAGCGCTTGATGACACCACGAAGCCAAATACTATCCTCGACTTGGGAATGAAGAGTATTAGGACATCCAAGTGTCACGCTAACGTAGCCATCATGTTGACCGTTTTGATATCGTCTAGCAGTCATGACGATTATTGCTACTTACCTAAAAGGAAGGATCGGGTAGGATCCCCCACAATTATAATACCCAAGCAACCCTTAAAGATAAAGCAAGCAAGTCAAACAAAAAGCAATAAAGGTGATTTAGAAATCCCTAAGGTAATTCTCTCTTTTAGGGTGTCTCCCGGCATCGCCGATTACGTGATACGGTGAAGCCGACTTTTAGTTTTGTATCGCAAATATGCGGATAGCAAGTCGCCACCGACTTTTATTTTATCAATTAAGGAAGGTAAAAGTACAGAAAAAGACCTTCGTTAGATTAAAGTAGGAGAATGGTTATGAAAAGGAAGGTATTAGCACCCCTTTCCATCCGTAGTTATCTCGGGCTCTTAGTTGCTCTAGATCACTTTAAAATTGTGCTTTACGTGTGTTTGACAAAATGTTTTGAAAAGGCATTTCGCTTTGACTTTGTAATGATTCATGTAGGAATGTATACAAAGTGTTCGGAAATGTTTCGTTTTGAAAAGAGTTTGAACTTTGACAAAAGTGTGAGGTGTGAAAAGTATTTTGATAGAGCAAGCAACTAAAAGTCTTACCACCTACTCAGAATTGGTCGTTTTCGTGTTGTTTTACGTTCCTTTAGAATAGCGCTATCCATACCATTAGTTGGTAGGTAACCCTATTTGTTGGATGTAAGCGGGACATTCGAAGGGACATCGGATGGTCATAGAAAGCAACTTGTAGGAAGTATCCTAGCACATTCGAAGGGACTATCATCATTTTTTCGTAGGCGACAATCGAGGGTCAAGATCATGTATTCGTAGGCGACATCGTGGGTCTTATGATCTTTGTATCGAAGGGACTATGATGATTTGTTTGGAAGGCAGCGGTGCTAGAATACCTCTACGTTCGAGGACATGACCATTTTGAATTCGTAAGCAGCGAGAGAATTACCTAAAGGTGCATGTGTGAAAAGAGTGTGTCGATTTGAGATATTTTATCTTGGAATTGGTGAGCTATGTTCATTATTAGTCTTGCCATACCGCCTAATTACTAGCAATTTATAGGTGCGGAAATTAAAATGCGGAATGTAAAGATGCGGAAAGGTAAATGTCCTACGCTATTACATGGCTTTGGGGCAGATACATAATTTAAACTTGCGGAAAATAAAATTCTAATTTAAACTATTACATCCCATAGGCAGTTACATTATTGGAAAAAATAAAATGATAAAGAAAAATCGTGCGAATCGGATCAACACAGTAAAGAGCGAGAACTCGGAAAATACGAGATGAATCGAATAAGAGAAAAAATGTTAGAAAAATGCAAGTTTTAAAATAAGAAAAATATGACATGCTGGAAATAATATAAATATGCTAAAATAATTTTTTGGGATTTTTTGAATGCAATTTAATAATTAAAAATGAATTAAAAGTGATTAAAATGCAAAATTATGAATAAAAATAAATATGCATGCGAAATTATATTTTTTAATTTTATAAATTAAATAAAGGTTTTCTGAAAATAATGTAAAAAGAAAAATAATTTTTGATGATTTTTTTAATGCATAAATAAAATTATGAAATTAATTAAAATAACATGCAAATATATTAAATAAGAATAAAATAGAAAATAAATTGAAAAAGTTGAAGTTTTGAAAAAGGAAAACGAAACCAGGTCCCTGTGAGGTTCGAACTGGAGACCTTGGAGAGTATCCTGGAACAGGCCATGCCTTAACCGCTGGGACAAGTGGCTCTTTGTGTTAGAAAACACAAAATCCTTTGAATATAAGTGGTGATGCGTCCTGGTGTCATACCCCAAAATTTGCCCTCCATCTTCTCAAGATATTTCATACATCCATGCTCAAGGATTCCTCAAGAGTTGATCAGACAAACTCTCTCCTAGGCAATCAACCCAAACTAGGGTTTGGTATCTCTCAGGTCAAGATGGGCTTCCAACATCCCCAATGGTCTTCATGCCTCCTCATATGCTTCAAAGATTCTCCATGCCAAGTTTCAAGCTTCGCAGATCAAGTTTCCTCAGACAATTGCTCAGATGGTTGAAAATCAATTGTATTGGACAAAAAGTCAACTATGGTCAACATACAGTCAAACTTCATAATTTTTGGTCAACATCCTCATTTTGAATTTACATTCATCATTTGATCAAGGGTTGATCATGATTCATCAAGAAAACTCAAGATTTGCTCAAAAGTCAAACTTTCTAAATTAGGGCTTCAGGTGAAAAGTCAAGCTGAACTTTGGTGATCATAACTTTCTCATACTTTCTCGAAATTTTCCACCACCTCTTGTTTTGAAGGAAATCCAATTCTCTACAACTTCATGTCTCACAAGAATGTCAAAAATGCTTCATTTGAGAGGTATAGCTCAAAACATTCTGAGGTCTTTTCAAAGTCAACAAAAAGTTAACTTTTTGTTTTGAAGATATATTGAGCATGGTAACTACAATTGAGATGAGACCAAAAAGGTTGATTAGAGGACTCTTAGAGATTTTCAAAAAGTCCAAGAACACTAAAAAATGTGGAAAATTGAGCAAGATACACTATTGAAAGTTGGGCGATTTTGAACGATTGCACAAAAGGACATTTTGGTCAAAATGCAAAATTGTCCAAATGGGCCTAAAATCTTTTGATCCAAACTTGTTTATGACATTATTCTTGACCCATAAATGCTTGGCCATGGTGATTTTCTATTTTTATGATTTATCTTTGAATTTTATAACATTTAATTCAAAAATAAATTATATAAAATATGAAAATTAAGTATTTTTTCAAAAGGGCTGATTTTATATCTTCCTTGAAGTCCAAGATAGCCCAAGACTCTTGCCAAATTCGTGCATAATCATGCATTGAAGAAATCAAATTTCCTTCAAGAAAATTGATTTTATTTGAAAAAATTGAATGCTCCAAATCAAATCTTTTTTCACTCCCTTTGCCATCCAAATTTTCTCTATAAATACCAAGCATCATAGCCAGCTACAAGGAGAAAACCCTAGCCCTTATTTTGCCAAAATATTTCTCAAACTTTTGAAAATCGTGTTTGAATTTCCAGCAAGTTTCAGGCCGATTTGAGCATTCAAACGTACTCAGGAGGTTCCCAGCAATCAAAACCATCCCTCACTTGAAGCCCAGACTGCCCAGAATACGCTATCCAACTCTCACCGATTTGAATTTTCCTCAAAATCGATTTCGTAAATTCATGCATTATTAATGTTTTCTCTGTGTTTATTTGAACTCAGGATGATTGTTAGAGCGATATGAATCATTACATGTGAGCTTGAGCGTAAAATCGTATTGCCATAGTTAGGGCTCGTCGATTGTTTTGATCGAACCGGCTGTCTGAGGCACTTCGAGGAAAACTAAGGCCACCAATGGATTCAGGAGGGTCGATTTAGGGGGGTAGGGTCCCCCTTTCCTATTTATTCTGCGTATTTTTCATGTTTTAATTTCAGGCTGATAGGAGAAGACGACCGGAGCTAGGGCTCCGGCGTCGTTGACCTGAGTGGACTCCGGCGTGGCTTGCGTGGCGTCATGGCGCTTTCTGATTCGTTCTCTCATCCAACGAGGACCCCACCATGCTGATCGTGCATTGACCTCACCAGGCAGCGACGCGTGTTGCTCATAGTTGCACGTTTCCAATTCATAACATCAGATGACACATGGCGTGGTGGTTAAGACACTTCCTGTTCCCAGATGCTTCAAAGGGTCACGAGTTCGATCCTCATCAGGACCAGCTTGGTTTTTCTTTTTCACAAACATATTATTTTCATATTTTCTTTTATTTAAATATTTTGCATCATTTTAATTTCTTTTCATATTTTTATTTCTGCATTTAAAAATTATCAAAAATTAATTTTCTTTTTGCATTATTTTCATAAAATCTTTATTTAATTTATAAAATTAAAAATATATTTTGCATGCATATTTATTTTATTCATATTTTGCATTTTGGTCACTTTTAATTCATTTTAAATTATTAAATTGCATCAAAAATCCCAAAAATTTATTTTAGCATATTTATATTATTTCCGACGTAATAATTTTCTCATATAAAAATTTGCATTTTACTAACATTTTCTCTTGTTCGATTCATATCGTATTTTTTCTTCATTCCTTTCTGGTCGATCGATTCGACGATTCTTTCTTTATCATTTATTTTTCAATAATGTAGCTGTCTATGGGATGTAATAGTTTAAATTAGGACTTTATTTTCCGCATTTTAAATTATGTATCGCCCCAAGCCATGTAATAGCGTAGGATTTATCTTTCGCATCTTTACATTCGCATTTTAATTTCCACCTATAAATTGCTAGTAACTAGGCGTGTATGGCAAGATAAAATTGGACATAGCCCACTAATTTGCAAGATAAAATATAAAATCAACACACTTCTTTCACACAACCCTTAGGGTAATTCTCTCGTTGCCTGCGAATTCAAAATGGTCATGTCCCTCGAGCGTAGAGGTATTCTAGCACCGTTGCCTTCCAAACAAATCATCTTAGTCCCGATACAAAGATCATAAGACCCGCGATGTCGCCTCCGAATACATGATCTTGACCCTCGATTTCGCCTCGAAAAATGATGATCCCTTGAATGTGCTGGGATACTTCCTACAAGTTGCCTTCTATGACCATCCGATGTCCTTGAATGTCCCTTACATCCAGCGAATGGAGCTACCTACTAACTAATGGTATGTCTAGCGCTATTCTAAAGGCGTAAAAGTATAAAGCGACCAATTACGGTGGGTAAATAAGTCTTTTAGTTGCTTGCTCTAAACCAAATGCTTTTCACCACACACTCTTTTTCAAAGTTCAAAACTCTTTTCAAAGCGAAGCATTTCGAACACTTGTATACATTCCTACATGAATCATTACAAAGTCAAAGCGAAATGCCTTTTCAAAACATTTTGTCAAACACCACGAAAGCAATTTTAAAGGTGATCTAGAGCAACTAAGAGCCGTAGATAACTACGGATGGAAAGGGTGCTAATACCTTCCTTTTCATAACCATTCTCCCGAACTCGAATCTAAGCGAAGGTCTTTTCGTACTTTTACCTTCAATGGATAAAAATAAAAGTCGGTGGCGACTCTTGCTATCCGCACATTTGCGATACAAAATCCTACAAAGTCAGTTCACCGTGTTACACCTGAGAATTGAGTCAAACCGAGTCAGCACGCGTGGGGTCTAGCTGGAGAGGGAGAGCGAATCAGAACGCGCGATCGTGCCACCCATGCACCGCCGGAGTCAAATTTGGTCAGCGACGCCGGAGCCCTAGCTCCGGTCGTCTTCTCCGACCATGCCAAGTCCGAAACCTGCAAAACACGTAGAATCAAAGCAGAAGGAAAGCCTATTCCCCCTAAATCGGACCTCCTGAATCCAATGGTGATATCTATTTCAGTTAAAAATGCCTACATAAGCCAGTTCGAAGCTTCTCCGTTTATAAACCCTAGCCATGGCAATATGCAATTCCAACGTTCATGCTGTGGAACGATGACCCAGATCGATCATGTGGATTCTCAGGAACACAACCAAATCATTAGAATCAGTTAAAACAAGCAGGTAATAAAAGTGCAAATTCAAGAAAAAATTGATTATGTATGCATGTATATGCATCGATTCAGCTTGCTTTGATCAATGATAAGAGTGTATACTTACTCAACCTTACCTTCTGAAGACAATGGAGTGGTTTTGGAGGGCTGAATACGGCTGGAAGATGAAATTCGATTTTCTCAAGTTTCTTGAAATTTTTTGCAAGAATAAGGGTTTGGCTTGAGCTAGGGTTTCGTGTGGCTTGCTTGTGATCTTGCTGAGTATTTATAGAGCAAATTGAGAGAGAAAAAAGAGTGAAAAAAGATTGGTTATTGATTGTGCAATATTTCCTCTTTAAAACAAATCAATTTTTTGAAAAAAAATGATTTTCTCATCAACGTGAAGGCTAGCACGAATTTGGTATGGATTATGGGCTATCTTGGACTTCAAGGAAGATATAAATCCAACCCATTTGAAAAAATATATTATTTTCATATTTTATTTAATTTATTTTTGAATTAAATGTTATAAAATTCAAAGATAAATCATAAAAATAGAAAATCACCATGGCCAAGCATTTATGGGTCAAGAATAATGTCATGAACAAGTTTGGATCAAAAGATTTTAGGCCCATTTGGAAAATTTTGCATTTTGACCAAAATGTCCTTTTGTACAATTGTCCAAAATTGCCCAACTTCTGAATAGTGTATCTTGCTCAATTTTCCACATTTTTGAGTGTTCTTGGACTTTTTGAAAAGCTCTAAGAGTCCTCTAACCAACCTTTTTGGTCTCTTCTCAATTGGATTTTCCATGCTCAATATATCTTCAAAACAAAAAGTTGACTTTTTGTTGACTTTGAAAATGACCTGTAATGTCTTGAGCCATACCTCTCAAATGAAGCATTTTGGACATTCTTGTGAGACATGAAGTTGTAGAGAATTGAATTTCCTTCAAAACAAGAGGTGGTGGAAAAATTTACGAAAGCATGAAGAAGTTATGATCAGTCAAAGTTCAGTTGACTTTTCATCTAGAAACCCTAATTTAGAAAGTTTGACTTTTGTGCAAATCTTGAGTTTTCTTGATGAATCATGATCAACCCTTGATCAAATGATGAATATAACTTCAAAATGAGGATGTTGACCAAAAATTATGAAGTTTGACTATATGTTGACCACAGTTGACTTTACATCCTGATTGATTTTCGACCATCGAGCAATTATGCGAGGAAACTTGACTTGTAAGGCTTGAAACTTGACATGGAGAATCTTTGAAGCATATGAGGAGGCATGAAGACCATTGGAGATGTTGGGAACCCATCTTGATCTGAGAAATACCAAACCCTAGTTTGGGTTGATTGTCTAGGAGAGAGTTTGCCTGATCAATTCTTGAGGAACCCTTGAGTATGGATGTATGAAATATCTTGAGAAGATGGAGGGCAAATTTTGGGGTATGACAGCCGCCATCTTGCGACAGTACATCCTTAAATGGGTATCCGGACAGCTCACTCCCTTATACTTTTCAAAGTCAGGTACTTTGAATTTTGGTGGAATGACAACATCAGGGACAAGACACATGTCCATAGAACTCATGCCAACAGCGTTTTTTCCTCTCAGTTCCTTCACTTGCTCAGCTATCTCTTTGCACATCTTCTGAGCGGCCATATCTTGAAAAGGAGCCAGATTGCCCACAGGTGCAATGTTCTGATAAAACTGTCTCATATAATCATCTTGTTGGTCTTCCTCAGCTTGAGGAATCGTAGACCAGATATTTTCTTGCTCATCCTCTCCTGGCTCTTGCTCATCATTTCCCATAGTTTGGGTAACAACATGCACTGCGGCAGCATTACCTTGGTGGTTAGCTCCAAAGAAGTCAGCAGGCATCCCATAGAGTAACAGATTAGGTGCTTGCATTCCTGGGGCATTGCCACCAACTCTAAGGGTTCTCACATTTCCCGTAACAACGGGAGGAATGGTAGTAGTTGCATTGTTTGCTGTAGTAGTAGCAGCGACAACGGCGGTAGCAGTAGCAGCGGAAGTAGCAGCAACAACTCACTCTTCTTCCCTTATATGTTGAGCAGTCAACATCTCCATCAACTGGTCCATCTTGGAGTTCACGGTATCAATGTCATCTTGCATGGTAGCCTGTCTGGTTTCATACTGATCCATTGCTTTCTTTGTGTTGGCCCTGGTTCCGTACTGATGTCGGGTAGTCAGCTTGAATCTTGGCTGAGAAGAAATGTAATGAATTTGGCGTCCTTCTTTTATAATAAAATGCATGATTATGTATGGTTAATGCAAAATGCTTATGATTGTGTTCCCATTCCTAAGGATCTTTATCGGACTCATTCACTTGTAAAGAATCAGCACAACAAATGGATAATCAGCTTCTTCATTCCAAACATAAAAGTTGAATACAGACATCAGTTTTTTTTTGTAGAGAAAATAAAGAGCAAGACTCGTAGGTCTGATTTCAGTTTAACAGATACAATGAAACTGAAAAGTACATAAGAGTAATACAAGGTCAGAAGTGCTGTCCTCTTTGGGGCTTGAACTCTCTTATCTCCCTTTTGAATCGTTCCACCATGTCTTTGCAAAGATAAATGAAGTACTCCACCGCCGGAGGCACTCGGTCTTCCTCTAGATCTTCGATAGCTGATTGAAGCCTCCATGGGACCTCCACCATTAGTTGTCTCTGAGAATTCCACCAAGCTTGATTAATTGTCATACAAACTCTTGTTTTGCTCTTCTAGGTTAAAAATGGTTTCTCCCTATTCACCCAAAGTTCATTCGGCGGGCTTCTTCTGCCATCCCTTGCAATGGACTTCCAATTCCCGTATGATGCCTCCCATCGGGCTACAAGGTCTCTTCGATATCCAACTCTTGAATATTCTAAGCTAATTCTTGAGTCTACATTACATGCCATCTGAGCTTCCTCCTTGAGCGAGTTTCACACATAGTTGGATTCAATATTTTCAATGCATCCTTTAACCCCTGGATTTGAGTGGTGAGAGTTTTCTTTAGGTAAGATTTTGCCTTGATAGCCCTCTCTTCGTCTATGTAAGCTTGCCCTCTTTCGCGTTCAGCTTCGGCTAGCCTACGGTTAAATTCACTTAATTTAAAATTTGCAGCATTCAGATTATCTTTCACACGGAACTTTGCTTTCCTTTCTCTTTCTACCTGCTCTTGACTCTTTAGTAGCTCATCATCTCTTTCCTTGAGGCTTTGCATCAAATCATCCCTTTCTCGAGCAATACGAGTAAGGATTGCTTATTGTCTACCCTCTTCAGCTTTCATCTCTATAATGGTGAGCTTAAGTTTGTTGAACTCCTTAATAGGGACGTGAGTGAGTTCAGGTTTTGGCATATTAAATGGAACTTCCACAGTGAATGGCAATTTTACCTCCATTACTCTTCTAAGTATCCAGGACTCGTAAGGTTCTCCATCACCATTTCCTCTTTTTCTGAGCTCTGCACCCTTCCTATGAACTTGGGTCCAAGCTTTCTATATTTTCCTCAACAAACCAGGATCCTCTCTCCCAAATTCTAGCAAGATAAACTCTTTCAGAAATTCTTCCTTCGGTGCGGTTTCCATAGGACATCCCAATTGCTTGAGAACCAACCTAGGATTATAATTGATGCATCCTTGGGATCCAATTATCGGAACATTAGGAAATTCCCCACAGTGAGTGATGATCTCCCATGTATACCAATTTGGAGAATACCAGAAAACACCGCTAGCAGTAAGAGAAGCCAACTTCTGAGACCAAATTAAATTCTCTAAGATTTTAACCCAAGGTCCTCGTTGAGGAAAATGGGACTTCAACCATGAATAGAGAAAAACGGAACAACACATCACTACTCCTTTCCTTTTGGTGTATCGAGTATGAATGTTGATGAGCATATCCGCTAGCAAAGCTGGTACAGGATTTTTTGAAAGAAACACGCTGATTGCAGGCTGGCTCACATACTCATCGTCATGGCTCAGAAACATTACCACCCCGTATATCAGCAAAGCTAGAATAGCACTGAATGATATCCAATTTTCTTCCCCCACTGATAACTCTTCAGCTCTATTCTCTAAGAAACTCATGGGAATTCCTCTCTCTACTAATATTGGCCATATCTCTCGGATCGGAAGATTCAAAGCAGTTGCTACATCACTTGCGTCTATAGTCTCCCCCAACTTGGTAAAAGGGGCACTATCTTTTAAAGGCCAATTCAACAATCTTTCAAACTCTTCAATTGTTGGGACCATTTGGAAATCTTGGAACGTAAAACACCTCAGAGAGGGATCAAAGAACTTTACCAGAGCTTTCAAAGCATTGTGATCAATGTCAACATCCAAAAGCTCCAAAATCCACCCATATCTGGTATAAAAGTTGTTCAATTGAGCATGCTTCACCTTTCCCCTAAGACTCAACAGTATCTGAATGTTCGGAATTTTGAAATTGATATGAGGATTGTTCTTTCTGCCGGAATCCATTGCACGGTCTGATTATTTTCATCGGTTGTTTTAAAAACAATGAAGTCGCCACCTAATTTTATTTGTTCTAAAAAGAATGGGGAAATATGGATAAAACCCACAAAGATGGATAAGGCGGTCGTGACCAAAAGATGTGAATTCGGGAGTCGGTTATGCAAGGGGAAGGTATTATCACCCCTTACTCGATGGGACCCGTTTAGTTCTAAGTGTTTGTGTGTGTTTTAAATTGCTAAGTTATGAATAAAAATGAGAAAAGGGTTTGCTTATTATTATTTTGAGTTTGGCACGGTTTCAAAACCGTGTGCCTACGTATTCCCTTGTGCAATGGGAAAGTCAAAACTCCGTAGTTCCTCTTGAAAAGGTTTTCAATTGGTTGTGTTGATTTTATAAGAAAAATCATGCATTAGACATTTCAAATGCTTTAAACTTGGACTTGTTTTGTTTGTTTGAAAAGCTTAAGTCTTCGTTCGTGTTTGAAATGGCTATTGCACACTCTTTGTAAGAAAAGAGTTTGATAATCGCATATGAGCGATAAAAGAGTTGAGTGAATTGAATTGTTTTTAAGTGGATGAAAAAGTACCGAACAATAGGACTAGCATCCTACGATTCAAATACTAGAAACAAGAGGAGCTCAATGCTCAACGAGTCGTTTATTATCCCAAAGTTTTTTCTTATGAAAGAGTGAAGTGAAACAAAGTTCAAGTTATTAAGAATTTTTAAACAATTTGACTAGCATCCAACGATTTAAAGATTCGAAGTTTATTTTTTACAAGTGTTTAAAAAATTGGTCTAGAAACCAACGATTTAAATAATTGGGTTTTTATTGTGAAAAGAATTTGAAAATGCACTCGACGTTAGATCGAGGTTTGTAAGTTAATTGTGAAAGTGTTTTAGATGGGGTTTTGAAAATGATTTTGAAAAGTGAAGAATATTCACATGATGTTTTGAAAAAGATTTAAGTTTGAAAATTGGAAGAAAACATTTTGAAAAGTATTAAAAAAATACTTAAAATGTCGTATTTTTAACTTAATTAAAATATAATCAAAAAGAAAATATTTTTGGATTTTTTTGACATAATCATAAAATAAGTATATTAAATGATAAGTGTACAAAAAATCATCTCAAAATGAGAAGTTTTGAATGGTTTTTGAAAATATTTTAAGTTTGCTAGAAACTTTGAGAAATTAGTGATAAAAAAAGAATTTTTGGTCCTAAGGAGGTTTGAACCTTGGACTTTTGGCTTAAAAGTGAAGATTTTTTTTCCACTGAGCCATGTGTTTGAATTGTCATTTAATCACCTTGTTTAGAAGGAGTTTTGAAAAAAAGAAGTTTGGAAAAAATTCCAGAAGTTGGGCTTCTGAAGGATTCAGAAGTTGTCTACTTCTGGAGGAAGGAAGCTTAGAAGCTGGTTGCTTCTGGAGCGTGTGAGAAGGAGCGTGTCGAAATGGTTGCTTATGGAGCATGTAGAAATGGTTGCTTCTAGGAAGGATGAGAAGCACGTTGCTTCTTGAGGTAGTTAGAAGATGATTGCTTCTGGAAATGGAAGCACTAGAAGTGCTTCTGAAGAGTGTTGAAATGGGAAGCTTCTGAAGGTAGAAGCTTCAGAAGCACTTCTGGAGGCTGAGCCCCAGAAGGACTTCTGGAGAAACAAGCTTCAGAAGCTTGTGATTCCTTTTATTTAAAAAAGGTTCTAGGGGGATTCGAACCCTGGACCTTGAGGCGAAGGAAAGTTTTAATGCGTGCTGGCTTGCCACTGGGGTGGCTGTTTCATCCGGTCATAATACAACAACCAATAAACATAACATTAACTTAGAATTTGAATTTTTCAGAAGTTTAAAAAACGCGCGCATCAATTCATCTTCTTCCTCCAGATTTCAATTCTTAGATTCTTCATTCCTTAATGAAATCAAATGATCCAAACATCAAACTTGCTCGGACTTTTACCAGGAACATGATTATGACATTTAATTTCATTTATTTTAAGCTTAGAGTCATTAATTTTTGCATGAACACGAAGAACCCTAATTCTAAGTTTTGATTATGATATCATGTATGAGTACAATTTTAAGCAATTAATTGAGGGTTATTAATCCATGATAGTGAAGAAATAAAATGGCCAAGCCTTTTTTGTGCTGAAAGTTAGAAATCACAGAGTTCAAAGTTCAAGTTTATACCTCTTTAAACTGAAATCATGTTTCTTCTGGAGGTGTTCGGATGTTTTGGATGATTGCTACTGACTTGATGATGTTTATGGAAGGTATTAGTATGCTTACCTTGGTTTGAAATTGTCTAGATTGTTCGACCAAGTCGAGTTTCGATTACTTGAAGTGAGAATCGATTTTCATGATTACGTGTTTACAGTGATGGAATGATGATTTGGATTACTTCTATATGATGTATAGAAGGTGTTTGAAGTGAAAAATCATAACAAGCACGAATGATTTAAGAGTTTGGAAGTTTTGGCTCAAACTTGCATTTTGAAGTTTTTTTACGAGCAAACGACTTTGGGCTTGTTTTCTGATGGTTTGAAGTTTCAAATAACTTCTAAATGATGTTTAGAAGATGTTTGAATGACACCTTTGGCTAGAACTTGCATAATTTGTAATTTGGAATTCTAACCTCTTTGAAACTTAGAAACTTGCAAAATAAGAAAGAAATGAGAAAACAAGTTTGGAATTGTTTTGGTGTAGTTTTGAATGAAGAAGAACTCCTATTTATAGGCAAGGAATTATGAAATGGCAAGGCAAAAATAAGCTTAGAGCTTGCAACATGGAGCTTAAAGCTTAAGAAAGGAATATTCCTTCATTAAATGCAAATGGAATCTTGTAATCATTACTTTAGAAAACTCAATTGTTTCTATCCTTTCCTAGCCATTTACATCAGATTTTTTTCTCTAAAATCCTATCTCTTTTGGTGACAAGGCTTCTATAAGGGAGAAAGTTGCAAAATAACTTGTAACTTTGATGCATGATTTTGGAAATCCATGGTTTTGGAGCACTATGTTTCAAAATCAAAACCCTAGCTAGACAAAGTGTTTTTGCAAGTTATTGGACTTTTTAGAAAGCTTGTAACAAGATCTACAACTTTCATGTTTTGAGTTTTTCTTGAATCAAAATGGATCTAGGTGAAAAATGGCCATGAAAGTGAGGAAAAACCATGTTTCTTAATACTTGAAAAATTTTCTAAGTGTTAGAAAAAATTCAAATCTTGACTTTTTGTTGACTTTTCATATTTCTTGATTTTTTATGATCATGATGGATTATTTGAAATGTTTTTATGATTGAAAAAGTTTGGACTTGAAAAAGTTGACCAAAAGTCAAAGTTTGACTTTTTGAGTAGATGAATTTTCATGAGACGATTCAGAATTTGTCTGATGAAGAAACATAGATTTTGTAATGTTTTGAACCAAGAAATTAGGTCAAGATATTGCATTGAAGATGTTAAGACCAATCTTCAACCAAGTAGGCCATCCATTGAGCAGAAAGTCAATGATTCACTATCTTTGATTAAAACCCTAATTGGTCGATTTATGGTAGATCATGAGAAAAAGTTGGGAATCTGAAGATCAAATGTTGATGATGGATTAAGATAGATCAATTGAGGTGAGTGGAAACTCAAACCCTAATTGATCATATCTTGAACAGATGAAATTTTGAAGAAACCCTAATTTTGACTTCTAGAAGCCACGCACGATCTATCCTGTTCTGAAACTGTTAGTGATGTAATGATCTTATGAGAAATATAAGGGAATAAAGTCTTGATCTTGTCCACTTTCAAAAGAGTGTATTCCTTGAAGAAGGGATGCCTCATGATCACTCCTTATAAACACAAACTCAAAAGTCGTTTCCAGAAGTTGAAACCCTGAGCTTAAGAGGGTAAATTTTGGGGTGCGACACTAACCTTAAAAACTTTTTCCTAACTCAAAAATCTTTTTCACTAACATATTTAATCATATTTACAATTTGTTTCCTTTTTCCGATTATTATGTATCTGCTTCCAGGATGTAATAGTTAGGTTTATTTTCTCGCATATTTTTCAATATTATGTAACTGCTCATGGGATGTAATAGCTTAATTAGGATTTACTTTCTGCACTCCTATATTATGTAACTGCCCCAAAGCCACGTAATAGCGTAGGATTTACTTTCCGCACTTTACTTTCCGCAATTTATTTTCCGCACCCATATAAACTGCTAGTAAGTAGGCGTGTATGGCAAGATAAAAACAAACATAGATCACTTCTAATTTCAAGATAAATTATCTGAATCCAACACACTCTCTTCACACATGCACCCCCTAGGTTATTCTCTCTCGTTGCCTTTCGAATAAATGGTCAAGTCCCTCGAACGTAGAGGTATCCTAGCACCATTGCCTACAAGCATATCATCATAGTCCCTTTGAATCAAAGATCATAGTCCCTCGATGACCCTTGATGTTGCCTACGAATACATGATCTAGTCCCTCGATTGTTGCCTATGAAAAGTGATGTTCGTCCCTTCGAATGTGCTAGGATACTCCTACAAGTAGCCTTCTATGACCATCCGATGTCCCTTTCGAACGTCCCTTTACATCCAACGAATAGGGTTACCTACCAACTAATGGTATGGATAGCGCTATTCTAAAGGAAAGTAAAATAACACGGAAACGACCATTCTGAGTAGGTAATAGACTCTTAATTGCTTGCTCTATCAAAACGCTTTTCACACCTCACACTTTTCAAAAAACATTTTCAAACACTTTGTATACATTCCAGCGTGAATCATTACAAAGTTCCTTTTCTAAAAAAACGAAACATTTCCGAACACTTCGTATACATTCCAACATGAATCATTACGAAGTCAAAGTGAAATACCCTTTCAAAATCTTTTTTTCAAACACACAGAAACAAATTTCGAGATGAGCTAAAGCAACTAAGAGCCCGTAGATAACTACGGATGGAAAGGGTGCTAATACCTTCCCTTTTCATAACCTTCTCCCTTACTTAGAATCTAACGAAGGTCTTTTCCTGTTCTTTTCACCTTCTCTTAATTGGCTAAAAGAAAAGTCGGTGGCAACTCTTGCTATCCGCAACATTTGCGATCAAACGCAAAACAATCCAAACTCAGTTCTCCCACCGTATTACAAAACTGGCGACTCTGCTGGGGAGACACCCTAAAGAGAGAATACCTTAGGGATTCTTAGATAATCTTTACCGCTTTCTGTTTGACTTGCTTGCTTTATTTTTAAGGGTTTCTTGGGCATTATACTTGTGGGGGATCCTACACCCGGATCCAGGTTTCCTTAGGTAAGTAGCAATAAATCATCGCAACCGTTAGGCGTATACCGAAACGGTCAACATGATGGCTACGTTAGTGCGACACTTTTGATGTCCTGATGCTCCTCATGTCTAGTTGAGGAAAATATTTGGCTTCTGCATGGTGTCATCAGCACTAACTCAACTTCTAGAACCCTAATTGACCCATCTTGGCCATTAGAAGGTAGTGAGATGGCCGACTTTGGTGCAGACCGAGGTTGGTTGATACTCGATGCTACGCTCATTAAGATCCAACTTTCGGGATGTTTTGGTCGACCACTTGGTAGTCGTATTGAAATAAAGCCTACGAGAAAGATCAATGATATGAGATTCCTAGAACCCGGTTACTATCATAGGACAGGATGAACCCACTCAAACTTTGTTAGGGTAGACACCTATACCTCATGCAAGCCTTAAACCTAGGGATATTGTGTGACTTGCTTGTGCTTGCTATTTGCTTAAACATGACATCATGACATCATAACATTGCATCATCATTTCTAACTATTTCAAGGACCTAGGGATTTATCTTTTCTCTGTTTTGTAGGAATTATGGCTTCCAGAAAGACTATCCGAATCAACTTCATGGGTGTACCTTCTCAACTCAAAGAATTGGTTTTAGAAATTCCCGATCACGCTCAATTCATCAAAAGACATGGTTATCTGCTTGATTTGGTTATCTTCGGTTTTGAAGAAGATATGATGCACGTCGTATTCTAGTTCTTCGATCCGAAACACCATTGCTTTACATTCCCAGATTATCAATTGGTACCTACCTTGGAAGAGTTCTCTAAGCTACTTGGGATACCTATCCTTGATCAGATACCATTCACCGGTTCAGAAAAGGTTCCGAAGTACAAAGACATCGCATCATCATTACATCTAAAACGATCAGACATTGAAGCCAATTGGGAAACAAGAAGCGGAGTTAAGGGTTTGCTTGCTAAGTTTCTGATAAAGAAAGCTCGAGAATTCCTCAAAGCTATGAGTTTCAATGCATTCGAATACATTGTGGCCTTGCTAATCTATGGTTTGGTTCTATTTCCTAATCCAGATCAGTTTATAGACGTGAACGCCATCAAGATATTCCTTGCTCGCAATCCTGTGCCTACCTTACTTGGAGACATTCTGCATTCCCTCCACACTCGTACTAACAAATGACAAGGAACTCTCATGTGTTGCATACCTTTGCTTTCTAGGTGGTTTATTTCGCACCTTTCTCAATCAGTAATGAAGAACGAGCGATGATTGAAATGGTCTCAAAGACTGATGTCACTCTCTCATTCAGATATCTGTTGGTGCTTTTTCTCTCAAAAGGACTTCACATTCATTGAGCGTTGTGGAGAATTCCCTAATGTAACACTCCTTGGATAAGGGGAGGTATCACTTACAACCCTTCTCTAGCTCTACATCAGTTTGGATATGCTCGAAGAGATGGTCCTCATGATATGCTTCTCCAAGACATTGTGTTCGACTACAACCACGATATCCAGAATTATCGACGAAGATTCGTGCACACTTGGGGCATGGTAAAGAAGACTGATACCAAGACCTTGGGACACAAGAATTCCATTCCTTGGGAACCTTACCTCAAATGGGTGCGAGCTCGAGCTCAAAACCTCATGATGCCATTCCCTCCTATTCTGCCAGTGATCATGGAACCTGTTGCTATAGGTGACGAACCCTATACCGTTCTCCATCTCGACATGCCTACTGATTTTGAAGACTTGAAGAGATCCTAGATTCAACTTAAAGAAGAAAGGGATACGCTCGAAGCTCAGTGCTATGCAAGCAAGAAGAAGGTACTAGAGTTGACAAAGCTACTTCACGAGGAGCGAAGCATCAACACCTACTTCAACACCAAGATGAAGCGCCCATAGGAGACTTAGAGCTTTAGGATTTTGTTTTCATTTTCAAAACTATCTTTTATACTTAAAAGAAAAAGAAACTAATAAAGGTTTGTTAATGCTTGTTTAACAAATTTAAATTCCTAAGGTCCTTGAAAACATTGCATTGCATAAACATCACATACCATGGGATAACATTTCATAACAGGTACACTGAAGATCGGTTTTCTTATTCTCTCGCTATTTATTTTAGCAGAAATGGCTCTTGAACAGACTGTCAAAGATCTCCAAGCTCAGAATGCTCAATTCTAGGAAATGCTCACCAACTTGGTCCAAGGCCGGAAGGACACGAAGAAGCTCATCACCAGAAAGAAGAAGACCATTGGTATTCTCAACATGGGAAGGAATCACAAGGGTGGACCTAAGGTGGTCAGCCAGTTAGAAATCTCAGACAAAAGTGGTGAAACCGAAGAAAGCATCAAAACGTGAAGGAAGCCGTCGAAATATGAAAATAGAGAAGACTACACAGTGGCGGTATCCTCGAGGATGGCGGATACAAGCAACTTGAAGACCGTCGAATCTTGTGAAAATATGAAGATGTCAGGCTAAACTTTGATGATCGAGTCTTGTTCCTAGTGTGGTAATTCCCCATGAGTTCAAGGTTCCTACTTTTGCCAAGTGTGATGGCATCTCTTGCCGCGCATTTGATGTCCTATGTTCGAAGATTCATCCTCATCGAAGGCGAAGTTGTGGATTCATTACTTCAAGAGTTTATCTAGAACTCGAGTTGGAGTGATATTATCGACTAGAGTACCCGTCCATACAGAATGACTTAGCGGATGCTTTCTACAAGCGGTACCATTACAATCTTGAATTAGCACCCACCGCGTACAACTACAAAGCATGTCTATGGGTCGTGACGAAATTCAAAGAATATGCTCGAAATGGAGACTTAGCGGTGAGTTCAACCACCCTTGTCCAATAGGGAGTTGGTTGATATGTTTATGGGAACACTTGGGCCCATTCTTCAATCATCGATTGGAAACTCTTGACCAGTTCTTGGTGATATTGATGAGAGATCGCATCGATTTGGAATCAAGAGCGGAAAGATTTAGGTAGAGTTATCCTCAGATGCTGCGAAGAGATCTTTTGGTGGTAAGAAAGAAGCCAATGCTGTATATGGTCAGAAAAGCCGTGTCAAAACTGATCGTACTCAATCTGTGGGGGCAGTTGTGATCTCCAATCCTACACCAGCGCAACCTCAACAAGGCAACACGCGTAACCAGAATGCGCCATGAAGGCAATTCACGAAGATCAACATGCCATTGTCGCAAGCTTTGCAACACATGTTGAAAGCAGAACTGATTACTTTGAGGGATCCTCCTCAATACATCAACACTTCCTCTCCAAAATACAATCCTAATGCAAAGTGTGCATACCACTCCAACAACCCAGGGCACAACATCGACAACTGTTGGGCTCTGAAGAACAAGATTCAAGACATGATTGAAGCAAAAGAGATTGAGTTCGACCCTCCTGTCAAAACTCCGAATGTGATCAACGCACCAATCCCTAACCACGACAAAAGCTCCAATGCTATTGACGAAGACTCTTATGGTTATGATGTGAACAAACTGACTATTCCTCTGATGAATGTTAAAAAAAATCTGCTGTAAGCCGGTGTCTTTCCAGGATGCCCGAATAATTGTCGTTGGTGCCCATCTGCATCTGACGGATGTGCTTGGTTGAGAAGGCGTATTCAACGCATGATGGACAACCGAGAAGTGCTATTTCTGAAACCTTCAGCTGTGGAGAATTTGTGCGAGGACATTTCTAAGAACCTAAAGATCGAAGGCGAAGCCGTACCAGAAGTCTGGGATACCTTGGAGCAGCAAAGTGGAATGTTTGATTTCATGGTGAAGTATACCGTTCCTGAAAGCTACAAGATTCCTATTAAAGATGTCAAGGCAGCCGGATGGGGGCACAATTTCCAAGAAGACTATGCTGATGTAAACACAATAAGGATCTCCTATGCTGATCCTACACTTAGAGTATCACCTCTCATTATTACTTCTCCCAGTCCAGTTCCATACTCCTCTGATAAAGCTATAATGTGGAACTATGGAGCTGAAGTTTACTATCATGGCGTCAAGCAAGACCCTTTGACCATTGAAGACATTGCAGTTGAAGCTACCATTCCTGACATCAACAACATCATCGGATTAAGCAAGGTGACCAGGACCGGAAGAGTGTTCTCTCCAGAGATCTCTCCACCAAAAGACATTGCGACTCCGGCTCGCATTCCAACTATTGAACCAGTTCCCGAAGCGCGAGGGAAAAAACCGGTAACTCATCCTGCTCAGACGGAAGTACCAAAGGAAGTTGCTAAAGACACCTCCAAGCAAGAAATGGAGGAAATTCTGAAGATCATCAAGAAGAGTGACTACAATGTCGTGGAACAGTTGGGACAAACTCCGTCCAAGATATCTATGCTAGCTTTACTACTGTACTCTGAGGCTCATGCTAAAGCCTTAGTGAAGTTTCTGAAGAATGCTCACATACCACAAGACACTACTGCTGATCAATTTGATGGTTGCATAGCTAGCCTGACTGTCAACAATGAGTTAGGATTCTCTGATCCTGATTTGACTCCTGCCGGAAAGAAACACAACAAAGCCTTGCACATCTCCATTGAATGCAAGGGCATTACATTGTCTCATGTTTTGGTAGATACCGGTTTTGCTCTGAACATCCTACCGAAGAGTGCTTTCGACCGACTTGATGTTGAAGGATTGGTCTTGAAGCCCAGTGACATAATTGTAAGAGCTTTTGATGGTTCTAAATGAACAGTACTTGGAGAGCTCATTCTGCTAGTTAAATTCAGTTCCCAGACTTTTGACTCCACTTTCTTTGTCATGGACATCCGTCTAGCTTACTCTTGCCTACTTGGACGACCCTGGATACACGGGGCAGGCGCTGTTACCTCTACCCTGCATCAGAAGTTGAAGTACCCAGTGAAGGGGAAGATTGTTACAATATGTGGTGAGGAAGAATATATGGTAAGCCATTCCAGTCATTCCGATACCTCGAAATAGAAGGCAAATTCTTCGAAACTCCATGTCAAGCCTTCGAAACAGTTCCAAGAGTTGTGCCTGTTGACTCTCCTGTCACTCCTGAAGTTGCTAAAATTCCACCAAAGATGGTCTCACTAAAAGATGCCAAAGCTGCAGTTAAAGAAGGTCATACTGTTTGGGGGCAGCTCCCTGATCTCCCTTTCAAATCTGGCAAGACTGGTTTAGGCTTCACCACCGAAGGTCAGAAGATGATACGCCGTGAACGTGCCGGCAAGCTTCCCTTCCACCTCAGCAAGAATGGAGTCCATGCTATAGAAGACGATGACAATGACTTCGACATCAGCAACTGGATCTTCCCAACTCCCGGCCGGCAACAGACTCAACAATTGGAAGACTGAAGACATCATACCAATCTCCTTTAGACAGGAGTAATTGCCTTTTGTTTTTTTTGTTATGCTTTTCGTTTTTACGCTTCGAACAATAAAACTTAAAAGCCTAGTGCCTTGCCCGGGGCCTCACGACTCGTTTGTGAGGGTTATGATCTGTCATTTGCATATTTTCATTCAATAAAATCATTGGACTTTTGCATTTAAATACTGTTCTCGTTCCTTTCTTTACCCCTTCAAAAGCTATGTGTTTTGACACACCCCCACGTGATACACTGCAGATTCACTCTGAATCTCGTTGATGACAGCTTTGTTATTGCTAAATATGACTTCGATAATCCGATCTACCAAGCCGAAGACGAAGGTGAGGAAGATTGTGAAGTGCCAGGAGAGCTTGTCAGGCTACTACAACAGGAAGAACAAGTTATACAGCCACACAAAGAGCCGATAAAGGTTGTGAATGCAGGTGCTTGATGAAGCGGAAGAGAATTCAAGATAGGAGCAGGTCTTGAGAGTGGTGTCAAAGAAAGATTGGTTCAGATGTTACGAGACTATATCGAGGTTTTTGCTTGGTCATACGAAGACATGCCAGGTTTAGACATTGACATTGTGGTACACCGACTATCGACGAAAGGAGGTTTTCTCCCAGGTGAAGTAGAAGGTTCGTCGTATGCGTCCTGAGATGTCTGAGAAAATCAAAGCCGAAGTCATGAAGCAGTTCAATGCCGGTTTCCTAGCCGTTACTTCTTATCCATAGTGGGTTGCAAATGTGGTACCCGTACCTAAGAAGGATGGTAAAGTGCGGATGTGTATAGACTATAGAGATCTGAACAGAGCGAGTCTGAAAGACGATTTTCCACTTCCCCATATTGATATTCTAGTTGAAAACACCACTCAACATAAGGTCTCCTCTTTCATGGATGGTTTCTCCGGTTACAATCATATCAAAATTGCTCTTGAAGACATGGAAAAGACTACTTTCGTTACATAGTGGGGCACATTCTGCTACAAGGTCATGCCGTTTGGACTGAAGAACGTGGACGCCACATATCAACATGCCATGGTAGCTTTGTTTCACGACATGATTCATCACGAGATAGAGGTGTACGTCGACGACATGATAGCTCGATCACAAACTGAAGAAGAACATCTCGATCATTTGCGGAAACTGTTTGATAGACTGAAGAAGTACAGACTAAGACTTAATCCCCACAAGTGCACCTTTGGAGTCAGATCTGGTAAGCTCCTAGGATTCGTAGTCAGTGGTAAAGGTATTGAAAGTTGACCCCGCCAAGGTTATAGCTATCCAAGAAATGACAGCGCAGAAACAAGTCAGAGGCTTCTTGGGACGACTAAACTACATTTCCAGATTCATTGCACATCTAACCGCTACTTGTGAGCCAATCTTCAAGTTACTGAAGAAAGATTAGGTAGTGGAATGGTACGACGATTGCCAAACATCCTTTGACAAAATCAAGGAGTACCTACAAAATCCTCCTATCCTGATGCCACCTGTCAAAGGAAGACCTCTTATCATGTACTTAACAGTATTAAAGAACTCAATAGGGTGTGTGTTGGGGCAACATGATGAGTCTGGTCGAAAAGAGTATGCAATATACTACTGAAGCAACTCGATTTTCAAAAATCATTTAATTTTCAAAAATAAGTGAAATCGCCACCTAATTTTATTTGTTCCAAAAGGAACGAGAAAATATAGATAAAACCCCACAGAAGCGGATAAGGCGGTCTACGACTAAAAAACATGGAATCGGGAGTCGGCTATGTAAGAGGAAGGTATTAGCACCTCTTACATCCATCGCACTCGATGGGACCTATTTAATTCTAAGTGTGTGTGCATATTCGCTAATCTCTAAGTTATAATAGAAAAAGAAACGGAATTTGTTTATAATTATTTTGAGTTTGGCACGGTTTCAGAACCGTGTGCCTACGTATTCCCTTGTGCAATGGGAAAGTCAAAACTCCGTAGTTCCTCTCAAAAGGTTTTAAGTTTGTTGTATTTGATTTTATAAGAAAAATCGTGCATTAGACATTTCAAATGCTTGAACTTGGACTTGTTTTGTTTGTTTGAAAATCTTAAGTCTTCGTTCTTGTTTGAAATGGCTATTGCACACTCTTTATCGGAAAAGAGTTTGATGATCGCGTATGAGCGATAAAAGAGTTTGAGTGAGTTGAGTTATTTTTATGCGGGAGACAAGTATTGGACCATAAGCGTTCAACGACTAACGTCCCAATTACTCGGATGAGTGGACAAAAACATCCTAATCATCTTTTTCTACCCAAAAGTTTGTTTAAGAAAAGGTGAGGTGAAACAAGGTTCCGTTAATTAAATTCGATTAAGACTACAACATACGGTGAGGTCGATATTGGATGACTACCATATGTTTGGGAGGAGAAAATACAATATTTATTTGTGAAAGTATTTTTGAAAAGAAACGGCGTTGGATCGAGGTTTAGAACTTTAAATTATGAAAACATTACGAGATCGTCTTTGAGATGAAATATGGAATCGGGTTATGATTAATCAAGTATATGGACTTAATTAACCTCGTGAGAATAGGTGCTCTTATCCCCAACAATGAGACCCTGGTGCATGGAAAATTGGTATATAGACCAATGTTATTTTCGGGTTATGATTGATTAAAGCAACAAGGGCTTTAACCAACCTCGTGAGGATGGCCATGCCCATCCCCAACCATGAGACCCTTTAAGAAATTGGCTTACGAGCCAATCAAAGTGGAATCAGATTAATTTTAATGTTGGTCGTGTGCGAGGTGTACAATGGTGAATAAATACCGAATGAACAAATAAACAGCCAATATCAAACAATACAATCGGAAATTTAAATAATTATTAGAAATGATTTTTTCTGGTTGATGAAAAATCGACTAATAGTTTAATCGATAAGTCATCAAATAAAAACTATCAGAACCAATTATTATCTAATACATCGCATAAAAATTAAATTATCTACATAAAATAAATTAATTTAAAAGATAAGAGTTTAGAAATGGGTCTGGTATTGCAGTGAATCCGGGGGGTGTCGGAAGCGAGAAAAGCCCAAGATGGTGAAGTAGCCCATCTGATTCTGCGTCACTGGTTAGCATGAGTTCACCATGTGTTGTGTTTCAACCGCAGAAGCTTTTTCCGAGATACTCCAATGGCCAAGCGTAGCAGTATTGTATTTACCAAATACTTATATATTTTTAACAATTAGTTATTTAATAAAAAAAGGAAAATGCAAATAAAATAAATAGGAAAAAATAAAAAAAGACCAAGGTGGTGACACTTGTCACCACCAAACTTAATGTACTAATATATAATAAGAAACCTAATTAAGCTAATTAAAATAAAATAAAAATTTAATTAATTAATTAAATGGGATAAGCAAATCTCTCTCTCTCTCTCTCTCTCTCTCTCTCTCTCTCTCTCTCTTTTCCTCACGCGTAGCTCTCATCTTCTTCCTCTCATTCTCACGCATCCCTCACAGTTGACCTAGAAACCCCATCTTTCTTTCTCTAGAACCTCACATGGATTCTCGTCGCTCTCTCTCGTTCTTCGTCCTTCCACCATGGCCTCTCTGTTCTCGCACTATGGTCTCTCTGGACACCGTAACGGCCGCGCAAGAAATCGTTTCAGGGCGTTTCCGGCGGCGGCATGACCCCTAACCTCAATGTTTTCGTGTTTTTGTATGTTTCTGACCCTTCTTACTCTGATGCTTATGTTGGTTTTGTAGATATATAACGGATTTTGGCCGAAATCCAAAGGGTTTTTTGAAACCCTAGACCTTCGACGCGATTCCGGCAAAGGTGAAGGTACCTGAGTCTTGGAGACGCGCTTGATGGCGGGGAAAGGCTCCTGAGTTGTCCTTCGGGTGAGATTGTTCTAACCTTATCTTCGTCTTTCTCTGTTCAGAATATGATTTCTGAAAAAAACTTGTCTCTGAAGGTTTTCTGGTGGGAAAATGATGTGTGATGGTTAGGGTGTGTTTTTGTGTTTACGATTTCTGGAACTGGTTTATCTGTTTGGGACTATGAGGATTTCTGTTTATGATTTCTGGGTTTGAACTGATATGTATTTTGGTTTTGGGATTTCTGTTTGCTCATTTTTCTATCACGTAATGGCTGCTGGTTAAGTTAGTTTATGGTTTTTCTGGTTGAGGGTTTGAACGATGGTTGATCAGAAACTTGAAGGTTGGCTTTTTTTTCTTCTTCTGGTATGGTATTTGAACAGATATTATACTTGTCTCCTTTTTTCTTCTCTGATTGGTCTTGTGGTTTAAGAACAGATGGTCTATTTGCTTTTCCTGGGATTTCAAACTGTTAAGAACATATTTTTTTTTGGATCTTTTTTCTTAGAACTTCAGGCTCTCTTTTACTTCTGCTGCTGCTATGTTATATCTCTCATCTCCCTGTCTTGGACTCATGATGCATTTCCTAATATTCGCTCATTTTGTGGTTTACCCATCTGAACATCTCCCACACTTTTCTTCTCTTTTTCTGGTCCTTGTCCCTTTAATGTCTGAACAGATATTGCTTTGATCCTGCTAGGTATTGGTCCCTTTATCCAATTAATGAAACTTCATTTTGTCTTTCCTTGGGATTACTTTCTGCTGCCTCTGTGATTACTTGTGGTTATTGCTATTTTCTTCTTTCAGCTATGGTTTATTATGCTGTCTAATTTGGACTTTGGGCATTTTGGCTTTTTTCTGCATACTCTGCTGCTGCCTGCTGTTACACTATATTTCTGGGTGAAAGTTTTTCACTTATGCTGATAATCATGTTTTTCTTTTGGGTGAAATATAAATGTCCCTTTGCTGCCTGTTGAACTGTTGGATTGTTGGAATTATTTGGCTGCCTGTTGAAATGTTGGATTAGTTTGCTACCTGTTGAACTGTTGGATTGTAACTATGATGATAACTGAGTTTTGGCTTTTTTGAGAACCAAATTAGTTTGTGATTTGCAAATAAGCTCCTTTTAACCGATGATTAATCTTGAACAAGATTATGAGGATTAGCATTCTTAAAACCTGATTCCCGCCAGAAACTCCTAATGCTGAGTTCGAAAAAAGAAATGTTCTCTTGATTTACGTTGATGTTCAACTATAATTACTAATCATGTTTTCTTTTGTTGTTTTCATGTAATGATGTGATGAAGACGGAGACGATAAGAGGGCAGCCTGGATGTGAAGAATGGTTTGGAGGAAGACAACGATTCGCTCGAACCAAAAACAAACCTTAGAAGCTTGTAGCATTAGAGTAGAATTAGGACATCTTTGTAATTTTGTAACTTTGTAACTCACATTTGTCATTGAATTACAATGAAATAATTTGTCTTTTCTTTTCAAAATCAAGCTTGTAATTCAAAAGGCATTGTAACTTTGTAGATCTTGAGATAAATGAATACAAACTTGAATACCATTCGCATAGCATTTCCATTGAATGAACATTGCACACAAAACGGAACGGAATTAATCCTAACTTGAGTACTTTTGCTTGAAAGCAGGCGGAATGAGTAATATACCATCTGAATTGAATAATTACACTAACTATTGTTTCTCGCTAATGAATTCAAAATCCAAGAACAACATCCTTCCCTCCATTGAACTTAAATCCCCCAAAAAACAAAGAATTCCTTTTAAAATTTAAATTATAAAATAAATAATTATTTTTGAATTCAAATTCTAAACAAATAATTCCTTTTTAAAAATCCGAATTATACTTAATGACAGCTCGAATCAAAATTGAATCAATAACAAAACAAAACTTTCCTTCGAAACCCAACACAATTTTTCATGAAAAAATTCCCTATGGAGCCTCTTCTGAAGCCATAAAAAATGAAACACTGAGGTGAAACAAAGGGGAAAATTTTGGGGTGCGACAGTTGCCCCTATTCAATCATCTTAATCCTGGTAAGTGAGAAGATTGACAGCTTTTGAACGTTCAAGGTGGAAAGGATTGAATACGAGAACAATTTGCCCTACGCGAAACCAATGTCAAAAAAGAAAGCGGATAAGATATCTTGACTATAGAGCCAAGGAAAAGACGCCTGAAGAGAAAAAACTTGTTAAGCAACATCAGAATGCTTTAGCAATAACAGTACCAAATGAGAAATATCAGAAGATCTCAACAACATTGGGGATAACCGTGTAACTAAAATGAGTTTAACAGTAAGTTTTAATGAAAATGTTATGAGAAGAAAACCGAACTTCTCAAGCAACAAGAAAAATTAAAGATTAAGCCATCACAGGATGTCTTAACGAAAATGCTATGAGAAAAGCGAACTTCTCAGCGAAAATAAAGATTGCTGTGAGAAGAAAATCGAACTTCTCAAGCGACAAGAAATAGAGATTAAGAATTCGATGTGATTGAGAACTTGTTAGAAAATTCCAGAGAGTTAAGGAATACCAGTAGACCTTATCGAAGATGAAGTTGAGAAACTGTCTGAAGATCTTAAAGAGTTAAAGAATAGCCGCAAACTTTAACGATGATATAATCGAGTTGCTAGAAAATCCGAAGTTAAGAATACCCATGACCTTAACGAAGATGAATGGCTAGAACAATATCGAGGTTGGTGCGAAGGTGCGAGGAGCCATGGCATCTTGAATGTCTTCGACCGTGTAACTTCGAGTTACCAGTGAGAACAAATTCGATGGCGCACCGAGAATACACTTCCACAGGGTAAACAAATCAATATCCGCCTGGGTGTGATCTGAGATGTTCTGATCGGTAAATCTTGTTTCAAGCGTTTACTGATGAGAGATCTTCTTGAACATGTACGAGACATGTTGAACAACCACGAGTTGACAAAATCTTCAATTCGTATGCGAGATAGCTTTATCGGTGATAGAAGAATCGATTCGACTTTGTGTTGAAAAACTTCTAGGGTAATGAGCTTAAGCTTTCTTTGGCATTGTATAGACAATGCGTTGTAGCAAGTGGATATGTGGATCAACTTCTGAGTTGGAGAAATATCCTGAGATTGAATAAACATCCTACCGGTGGATGTTTATTTGTTGATGTTGATGACTTCTTGGAAATAAACACACAAGAAGATCAATGTAGTTTTCTGAGAACAGCTCAGAGGAGTAAATTGCAGAAGCCACTGCCAATAAGATCTGCTGGGAAGATTCTTGTCCAAAAGAAATCTTTGAAAATACCAAGAATAAAGTTGTAGCAATCCTTTCTGAAGGATATTCACTTGGGAGTAAATTAAACCTCGCTGGGGATGCTCCATAAGAAAACTGTGTGGAAAATTCATTGGGGTTTCCCGGTTGATAATTTTGATGATTTTAAAGTGCATCTGAAAGAGACAACTGCTTCGCTGGGGAAGAAGTCTCGATTGGAGAAACCACCAATTGTTGAGATCCATACAGGTATAACACTTGTCTTTGGAGAAAAAGGGGACAATTACGTAAATGCGAAAATTATTCCTTGACTTGATCCTTACGAGGATATCTACAATTTTTGGAGAAACCACCAGAGAAATAGCTAGAGCTAATGCATGAGTATGATATGCATGATGATTTTTGTGTTTAATGCAAAGTATTGTGATTTCGATACAGTTTAGAAAAGGAAGACATCACTGGGGAATCCAATTGAACGATCCTGTTGTCATAAGAGTTCACTGGGGATAATCAATCACTTCTCTGGGGAAGGGACTTAACTTGAGAGTTGACACCACTGCTGATTTATCTTTCGACTAAGCGTTCAACTTGCACTGGTGAGAAGAACTAAATTGTCATTTGAGAAATAGTCTTGGACACCTGCACTTAACTTCAATCTGAAAAGATCGCGAGTCCTGACTGGGGTTTATGCATGAATATACCGTGATATGACATGAATAGATGAATGAATGAATGAATTGATGCGTGAATATACTGTTTGATGTATTGATTTATCAACTGAACTCCCGAAACCGCTAGAAATCGAACAAAAGGCAATGACCACAACTCAAACCACAATTGCTACCACACGAGTCTCTCAAAGGAAAGATGACGTCTGATTACTCATAAACACCATGATGAGTATGGAGGTACTTCTAATTCAAAGGAAAGGCGCAACACTTAGAAAGTCAATCACCCCCCAACATTTCATAAATCAAAGCGATTTTAAGTTTCAAAAACTTTATTGTTTCACCATTTTGAATGATTTTAATTTTATCTAAAACAGCAGCGGCATTAAGTTAAACATGCAGAAAAGATAAAAAAGTATGACAAGAAACAAAGTTCAACTGAACAATTCTTTTATTTAAAATATGAGAGGAATAACTCATAAGTAAGGATTTTGTACCTAAAGATGCACATTCCTTTAGGAGGAACATACAGGAAAGAGTAAGTCTATACACATTTCTTAAAACAACAACGAAATTGAAACTGAACTTCATTGAACCAAAACATGCTATTCCCCCCCCTGACTGCTATTCTTCATCACTTCACTTCTAAAGATGGTGATTGAAATGATCCCTTCCATCTGAGCTTCTGTTGTGGCACAGAGACGCACATTGCAGCATTACGTCTTTACACATTCCCTAACTTTTGCGTGAACCATCTTTAGAAGATCTTGGTTCACCGAGACTTTTACCCTTTTTTGCTTAAGCCGCCCTTTCGGGTTTTCAGCTTACCGGGCTTAATTTTTTTCTCTATTTTTTTAGACATAATACTTCTTGACCGCGTCTGAGTTAATGGCATGTGTCAAGTCTTCTCCATCCATGTTGGTGAGGATAAGAGCTCCTCCTGAGAAAACTTTCTTTACCATGTATGGTCCTTCATAGTTTGGCACCCATTTTCCACGAGGGTCTCTATGTGGAGAGATTATCCTCTTTAGCACCAATTCGCCCACTTTGAACTCGTGGGGACGTACCTTCTTGTCGAAAGCCCTCTTGATTCTTTTTTGGTAGAGTTGACCATGACAAATAGATGTCAACCTCTTTTCTTCGATCAAATTGAGTTGGTCATATCTATTCTGAACCCATTCCGCCTCTTCCAACTTCGTTTGCATCAGAACTCTGAGAGAAGGAATCTCAACTTCTATAGGAAGTACTGCCTCCATGCCATAAACAAGAGAGTAAGGTGTTGCTCCTGTCGAAGTGCGAATAGACGTTCTGTACCTGTGCAAAGCAAATGGCAACATCTCGTGCCAAAACTTATACGTCTTCACCATCTTTTGAAGGATCTTCTTGATATTCTTGTTATCTGCTTCAACAACGCCATTCATCTTTGGTCTATAGGGAGACGAGTTGTGATGCTCGATCTTGAATGTGGCGCACAACTCCTTCATCATTTTGTTGTTCAGATTTGTCCCATTGTCAGTGATGATCTTGCTAGGAGTACCGTAGCAACAAATTATATTGTTCTTGATGAACCGAGTGACTACTTGTCGTGTTACATTCGCATACGAGGCAGCCTCAACCCACTTGGTGAAATAGTCTATGGCAACTAGTATGAAGCGATGTCCATTAGAAGCTTTCGGTTCAATCATTCCGATCATATCAATTCCCCACATAGCGAATGGCCATGGAGAGGTCAAGACATTCAAAGGTGAGGGTGGCACATGCATCTTATCAGCATGAATCTGACACTTGTGACATCTCATTGCATAAACAACACAGTCTGTTTCCATGGTCATCCAGTAGTAACCAGCCCTGAGAATCTTCTTCGCTATTGCATGCCCATTTGCATGAACACCAAAAGAAACTTCATGAATTTCTTTGATGATCTGATCTGCTTCGTGTCTATCCACGCATCTAAGCAGGACCAAATCAAAATTCCGCTTGTACAACACCCCACTACTCAAGAAAAAGTTGGCAGACAACTTCCTCAAAGTCTTCTTTTCAGTGATAGATGCCCCTTCTGGGTACTCACTCTTTTCTATGTATTGCTTGATATCGTAGAACCAGGGTTTACCATCAATTTCTTCATCAACCATCATACAATAGCCAGGCTCGTCTAGACGCTCGATAGTAATAGAAGGTGCTTGATTAGCCCACTTGACTTTGAACATTGAAGATAACGTGGCTAAGGTATCAGCTAACTGATTTTCCTCTCTAGGAATGCGATGGAAAGTGATCTCGTCAAAATAAGGTATCAGCTTCAAAACATGATCTCTGTACGGGATTAAATTTTCATTACGAGTTTCCCACTATCCTTTGACCTGGAAACGACGAGTGTTGAATCTCCATAAACTTCAAGGATTTTGATCCTTACATCAATGGTTGCTTCAATCCCGAAGATGCAAGCTTCATATTCCGCCATGTTGTTGGTACAATCGAAACAAATTGGTGAAGGGAATATGGAAACCTGTTAGAGAAGTTATGATTTCCCCTATTCCGTGTCCTACTGCGTTGGATGCACCATCGAACACAAGCGTCCACCGGGATCCTGGCTCGGGTCCTTCCTCTGGTCCAGGAATGTTGCAATCTCTGATAAACTGACGTCTTCGTTTGGGAAGTCAAATCTCATTGGTTGATAGTCCTCCATAGGCTGGTGAGCGAGGTATTCTGATACCACACTTCCCTTGATAGCTTTCTGGGTTACATATTGAATATCGTATTCAGATAGTAACATACCTTAGCGATGCAATCCTTCCAACCAAAGCTGGCTTCTCGAAGATATATTTGATAGGGTCCATCTTGGATATCAGCATTGTAGTGTGACACACCATATATTATCTCAAATGACGGGCAGCCCATGCTAAAGCGCAACAAGTTTTCTCTAACAAAGAGTACCGACTTTCACATTCCGTGAACTTCTTACTCAGGTAATAAATTGCATGTTCTTTTCTTCCTGCTTCGTCATGTTGCCCCATAACACAACCCATAAATCCCTCAAGTACGGTGAGGTACATTATGAGAGGCCTTCCGGATACAAGCGGTATCAATATTGGCGGTTCTTGTAAGTACTCCTTAATCTTATCAAATGCTCGCTGACAATCATCATTCCATATAATGGCTTGATGTTTTTTCAACATCTTGAACAAAGGTTCGCAAGTAGCCATCAAATGCGAGATGAACCGGGAAATATAGTTCAAGCATCCCAAGAAACCACGAATTTCCTTCTCCGTTCTTGGCGCGGGCATATCTTGAATAACTTTTACTTTGTCAGGGTCCACCTCGATACCTCGTTGGCTCACTATGAATCCAAGTAGTTTCCCACACCGGACTCCGAAAGTGCACTTGTTAGGATTCAATCGAAGTTTGTACTTCCTCAATCTTTCAAACAGCTTTCTGAGATGAACAATGTGCTCCTCTTCAGTCTGAGTCTTGGCAATCATATCATCCACATAGACTTCAATTTCTTTATGCATCATATCATGGAAAAGGGTTACCATGGCTCTTTGATAAGTTGCCCCTGCGTTCTTCAGTCCGAACGACATGACCTTGTAACAGAAAGTGCCCCAAGGAGTGGTGAATGTCGTCTTCATCATATCTGCAGGATCCATCTTGATCTGATTATATCCTGAGAAACCATCCATGAAAGAGAAAACTGGAGACTGAGCTATGCTATCGACCAAGACATCAATGTGAGGCAAAGGAAAATCGTCCTTTGGGCTGGCTCGATTCAAGTCTCTGTATTCTACACACATCCAAACTTTTCCATCCTTCTTAGGGACAAGCACAATGTTGGCAATCCAATCTGGATATACCGACACAGCAAGGAAACCGGCGTCGAACTGCTTCTTGACTTCGTCTCTAATCTTCTTAGCCATCTCGGGATGCGTCCTCCTCGGTCTTTGCTTTACGGGCGAACAATCGGGCTTTAGCGGCAGCTTGTGCATAACAATATCTGTGTCGAGTCCGGGCATATCCCGATACGACCATGCAAACACATCTACAAACTCTTGCAACAAACGGACCAACTCCTCTTTTATCTCTTGCCCCAAGGCGTTTCCAACTTTGACTTCTTTTTTATCCTCTTCAGTACCCAGATTGATCACATCCGCTGGTTCCTGATGAGGTTGGATCGTCTTCTCCTCGTGCTCAACCAGACGCGTTAGCTCTTCAGGGAGTTCGTAGTCTTCTTCACCATCATCTTCGGCTTGGTTGATCGGGAAATCGAAGTCAAAAGGAGTTATTGCATGGCTATGTTCAATAAGCTCAATTTTAGGTAATCTGCATAAATGATTGATTTTATCTTTTAGATATGTATGCTTATTTTAGCAGGAATAACAATGAAATGTTGTTGTTTTTATTAAGATGCACTGGAAAGAAAAAATAAAAACAATAAAAAGGATCTTAAACTGAATAACAAAATGCGCTTTTCATTGAAGATAAAAATTCATTCATTAAGCGGAATAAGCCACAAAGCAATCCTTTGTGCCTTGGGCGAGCACATGATTTTTTAAAACAAGAAATTACTTTGACAATGAAATGAGAGGGTAGCGTCCTTGAAGATCCAATTCTTGGGGCGCACGGAGATGCAGAACACCATCGAGAAAGATCCCTTGCCGCTCATCGTCATCAATGGCATTGATAGCCTTCTCGGAGCGGAAACCTTTAGCAATAAAAGTGTCCTCAAGACGAGGGATCTTCCCTTTTCCTATCCCTGAACCTTCACTGTTCCTAGAGGATGGTTGATAGCCGAGTCCGCTCTTGTCCTTCTTCTCTGTCACATTTATCACCGTTCCCCAACCTCCAGGATTCTCGGCATCGATAAGGGCCTTGACATCCTGCCAACGGGTCATGTTACCTTTAGGCTTTTCAGCAGACGTAACTTCTTTTTGCACATTACCAACAATCTCTAAAGCTTGAAAGAGAGTCTCATGCACCTCGTCTCCAACATCCCATATTTGAACTCAGACAAGTGACTAACCAAGTAGTCTTCTTCACCACTAACCTCCACCACCTGGTTATTCAGCAAGAACTTCAATTTTTGATGGAGAGTTGAGGTGTGACCTTAACACCGTGTATCCGGGCCTTCCCAATAAGCGACTATAAGCGGAAAGATATCCATCACTTGAAAAGTAATGTTGAATAGGGGTCGATAAATCTTGGGAGGTTAATCTCTCCCGCCATCTGCGGATCCATCAGCCTTCACAATCAGAGAACTAGGTTTCATAATTGCCCATTCCACTTGCAATTGGGCCAGTGTTGTCTTCGGGATCACATTCAAATCTGAGCTTGTATCAACCAAAACTCTAGCAAGAGTCGTTCCACCACAGGAAACAGAAATGTGAAGAGCCATGTTATGATTACCTCCATTCTGAGGGAGATCCGCATCGGTGAATGATAAACAACTGCCATCATTTAAACTTGAAATTGCAACATCCAATTGATTAATTGTAATATCTTCAGCCACATATGAGTTGTTGAGGAACTTCATCAAGGCCATCTTGTGGGCTTCAGAACTTTTCAACAAAGACAAGATCAAAATTTTCGCGGGAGTCTGACTAAGTTGATCAACCACTTTATAGTCACTCCTTTTGATGATTTTCAAAGTCTTATCACTTGGCTTAAAAATATCCCTCAATTCTTCCGCACTTAGGTCAACAACTCCATCTTTCTTAGGAGGAACATCTGGCGCCTTCTCTGCAACTCTGTTCTTTGTCGGATCCATTGGCTTACTGCCCATAATAACTTCAGGCTCGTAGTTCCATGGTATAACTTTCGTATCTTCATAAGGGATTCGGATGGGCGGGTAAACCATCATTGGTTCTACCGCCGTAACATGTTCTTCTTCTTGGATAGGGACCATTGGAGATACATGAAGTCTCCTATTGTTGATGAGCGGAACCACCACATCTACCTCAACTTCAGTCAGAGCTCGCCAAAATTGAATCAAATGTTGACACATTAATCCTTGTAGGTACTTATTGAACTCTACACAGTGTTCTGGATTGTCTTGGCAAATCAAATAACTATCACGACCTCCTTTCAATAAATCGGCATTCTTCAATTCCTCAAACACCTGTTTCAAAGACATCTCCAATTGATCCACCTCCATAACCAGACTTCCTCCTTCTTCAACCAATGCATTCACTGACGACGACCCATGCCTCGACAATGGATTATTAGTAATGTTGGGGACGTCAGTGAAAGTTAACATCTTTCGGTCAATAAGTTCCTGGACCTTGCACTTAAAAGCGAAATAGTCTTCTGTGGTATGCCCGAGAGAATTAGCGTGAAAAGCGCATCTAGCATTCTCATTAAACCATGGTTTGGGAGGCCTCGGAATAGGCTTTAATTCCCTCGGCACTACTCTTCCATCTTGAATCAAATACGGTAACAGACTAGTGTAAGTCATTGGAATAGGATGAATCTCTTCCTTGGTGTACTTGTGATAATGCGGGCTCTTCTGTTGAACCAAACCCTTGTTCGGACCCTTGGCTTGCTATTGTTGGGAAGCTTGATTCCGAGGAACCTGAGTTGAATAAGGAATTTGCATCTGCATGTGTTGCTGATATGTGTGATGGTGACCCCACTTGGATTTTTGTATCCAAATGTGCGGATAGCAAGTCGCCACCGACTTTTATTTTATCAATTAAGGGAAGGTAAAAGTATGAGAAAAAGACCTTCGTTAGATTCGAGTTCGGGAGAATGGTTATGAAAAGGGAAGGTATTAGCACCCTTTCCATCCGTAGTTATCTCGGGCTCTTAGTTGCTCTAGATCACTTTTTAAAATTGCTTTCTTGTGTGTTTGACAAAATGTTTTGAAAAGGCATTTCGCTTTGACTTTATAATGACTCATGTAGGAGTGTATACAAAGTGTTCGGAAATGTTTAGTTTTGAAAAGAATTTGAACTTTGAAAAAGTGTGTGAGGTGTGAAAAGCATTTGATAGAGCAAGCAACTAAGAGACTTATTTACCCACTCAGAATTGGTCGTTTTGTTGTACTTCTATATTCCTTTAGAATAGCGCTAGCCGTACCATTAGTTGGTAGGTAGCTCCATTCGTTGGATGTAAACGGGACATTCGAAGGGACATCGGATGGTCATAGAAAGCAACTTGTAGGAAGTATCCTAGCACATTCGAAGGACTATCATCATTTTCGTGGCGACAATCGAGGTCAAGATCATGTATTCGGAGGCGGCGTCGTGGGTCTATGATCTTTGTATCGAAGGGACTATGATGATTTGTTTGGAAGGCAGCGGTGCTAGAATACCTCTACGTTCGAGGACATGACCATTTGTATTCGTAAGGCGAGAGAATTACCTAAGGGGTGCATGTGTGAAAGAAGTGTGTCAAATTCGGATATTTTATCTTGAAGATTAGTGTGAGCTATGTCCATTATTATCTTGCCATACCGCCTAGTTACTAACGGTTTATAGGGTGCGGAAATTAAAATGCGGAATGTAAAGATGCGGAAAGATAAACCTACGCTATTACATGGCTTTGGGCGGATACATAATTTAAGCTTGCGAAAATAAAACCTAGATTAAACTATTACAACCCATGAGCAATTACATTATTGGAAAAATAAAGCGGTAAAGAAAGCGGCGGTCGGTGCAACTTTGTGAAAGAATAAGAAAATCGGGAAATGCAATATGAATTGAACAAGAAAAAAATGTTAGAAAAATGCAAATTTTAATATGAGAAAATTAATATATGCTGGAAATATGATAAATATATTAAAATAAATATGCATGCAAAAATATGTTTTTTAATTTATTAAATTAAATAAATATTTTTATGAAAATAATGTAAAAAGAAAAAATGTTTTTGGTACTTTCTAATGCAAAATAAAAAAATATGAAAAGAAATTAAAATAATGCAAAATATTAAAAAAAAACATGAAAATATGGAAAATATTGAGTTTTGTAAAAAAGAAACCAGAGTTAGCCTTGGCATGGTTCGAACTCGCGTCCTGGCCTTCAAACCTTGAGATCCTTCACTCTGACCGCTACGCCATGTGTGCATCCGTGTTTGAAAAGCTGGAGCAGTGAAATACAAGCGTCGTCCTCCTATTGCCACGAACTCGCGCCAGACTTCGTCTTCTCCAATTTGAAATTTTAAAAACTCAGCGTCGGCCATTGTTCGACGCTACAACCCTGGCTAATTCAAAAATCAAGCACACATAATATAAATTAATTCTAAAGCCATGGTTTGATTCAGGGTGTTATTCCGAATGCATTGGTACTAGTCTTGTTGGTCAATTTTCTGTATAGAAAACCTAATTCGATACGGGAACCTAACAATGGTCTGAGTTCTAAGCCATGGAAACTCAATCAAACAACCGGATAAACTTGCAATCTTCCTACTAATCACAAAAACAACAACCAAATATGTTAAAAGTGCATGAAAAATAGAAATCGAATTTGGAAAAAAGATGAACAAACCGAAATCGTATTTCTTGATTCTGGATGTATTTTGGCAATGTAAGTATCTGGAATCACTCCTGGAGTATCAAGGAATGTGTTTGACACCTCAAAACCGATTGAAGCAATGGAACAAGGATTGCCAATTGCTTCAAGAACACGATTTCTTTGAGTTTGGATTAGGGTTTCTGAGCCAATTTTTTCGTTCTTTCTTGATAGGTATGCATCATGTATTTATACTGGATGGATTTGGGATTGAATTTGGAAAGAATTGATCAACATTCAATGGAAATCAAATTTGATATTCTCATGAAATCAAATTTTCAAATTTTGCCCAATTTCAATCCAATCTTGCCAAATTTGATCTAATTTCGAAATTCTGGCATTTATGGGTTGATTGGATCACAAGAAAGCAATAAAAATCAATCTTCAATTAATTTTGATTTTATAATTTATTTTAAGATTTAATTTGCATTTAAATAAATAAATTACAAATTAAATAGAAAAATAAATCAAAAATTCGTGGCATTGGGCTTGGACATTCCTAATTGCATGAGGAACAAGTTAGGATGAAGAAAAAGTAGGCCCATTTGCAAAAGATTTGATTTTTGAAGTATCTCTCTTTGTGCATTCTTCAAAATTGCCCAACTTGTGAGTGGTGTATCTTGCTCAATTTTCCACATTTTGAGTGTTCTTGGACTTTTGGAAAGCTCTAAGAGTCCTCTAACCAATGTCTTTGGTCTCATCTCATTTGGAGTTACCATGCTCAATATATCTTCAAAACAAAAGTTGACTTTTGTTGACTTTGAAAATGACTTTGTAATGTTTTGAGCCATACCTCTCAAATGAAGCATTTTTGGACATTCTTGTGAGACATGAAGTTGTAGAAATTGAATTTCCTTCAAAATGAGCTTTGGTGGGAAAATTTACGAATGAGAAAGTTATGATCGAGTCAAAGTTCGAGTTGACTTTTCACCTAGAAACCCTAATTTAGAAAGTTTGACTTTTGAGCAAATCTTGAGTTTTCTTGATGAATCATGATCAACCCTTGATCAAATGATGAATGTAACTTCAAAATGAGGATGTTGACCTAAAATCGAAGTTTTGGTGTATGTTGACCATAGTTGACTTTTGTCCAATACAGATTTTCAACCATCGAGCAATTGCGAGAAACTTGATTTGTGAGGCTTGAAACTTGACATGGAGAATCTCTGAAGCATATGAGGAGGCATGAAGACCATTGGAGGTGTTGGAAACTCATCTTGACTTGAGAGATACCAAACCCTAGTTTGGGTTGATTGTCTAGGAGAGAGTTTGTCTGGTCAACTCTTGAGGAATCCTTGAGTATGGATGTATGAAATCTCTTGAGTAGATGGAGGGCAAATTTTGGGGTATGACAGCTGCCCTGTTCAATCTTCTTGTCTTTGGAGGGTTAGATTGACACGCTTGTCTTTCGTGACACAGGTGAAGATGATTGAACACTCAAATACACAATTTGCACTCGTCGTTGGTGGATGATGCGGTAATGGGCTTCTGATGCCATTTGGAGAAGTTGGAGATTCGGGGAGCAGTCGTCGCTAGACTCGAGGTTGTTAATAGGAGAGCTGATGAGGCTTAAGATGCCATCGGAAAGGGCGTCTTTGGGGAGTGAGTCGTACGTTAGACTACGTAGATGTTTAGGAGGAGATGAGGCTTAAGATGCCATCCAAAGGGAGTCGTTAGACTTCGTGTTCACTTTGAATGAAGTTATTAGTGCATATTGATTTTTAACCATATATGCGCATTCGAAAGTGAAGAAATGTTGACAAGTAGTCGGAGATGGGCTTAAGGTGCCATCAGAAGGCAGATAAATGCGCTAGACTCTAGTTCTTTGTTGATAATAGGAAGAGGTCAGAATAAATCTTCGTGCCGATTACTCTGAGGGAGATTGTAGTTGGCAAAAATGTGGATAGCTTCCCTGTTGTGCATCGGGTGTTGATCCATTTTTTGTTATCGGAGGATAACCAGAGGTGGTTTCCCGTCTAGCTTCGGGTATTAATCCTGGATCCGTTGTCGGAGGACAAAGAGGGCGGTCGTTCAGATAGTTTTCCCGTCGATTCGGGGCTTAATCCTGGACCAGCTGTCGGAGGACAACTAGGGGCGGTCTTTCAGATAGTTTTCCCGTCGTAGTTCGGGGCTTAATCCTGGACTTGTTCGCATCAGAAGTGACTTTCACCTATTTTGGAAAAAACAAGAGAAACTTTGATAGAATATTCGTTAGTCTTATGCAAAGTATGATGCATGACAGTGTATATGAATGACGTATGCATGAATTATGACTTTATGAGAAATGTATGAATGATAGATGTTGTGATATTTCAAAACATATCCATCTTGAAGAAGATGCGGATGTTCTGTTTGAGGATTTCTGACTTCTGCTTGGGGATGAAATAGGTGAGAACCCCGCTTTTGAAGGAGAAGAAAGATACCCTGGATTCCTCTGATGCACTATCTGACCAAGTCTTGGACTTAGATATTGTTGAGGAAGGTAGAGATTGAGAAGCTCGTTGTTGGAGATCTCATATACAGACCCTGCTGAGGAGAATCTGGGAGGCGATCCGTTGGGGACCTTGTATGTAGATCCTGCTGAGGAAATTTAGGAGGCGCTCTACTGGGGATTTCGAGTGTAGATCTCGCTGGAGAGCATTTGATGGTTCTTGAGAGGGCTAGAAGAGTGCAGGTCCGTTGTAATCTCTGGCTGGGGGATGAAAGGTGTAAGTTCCTCCGATGCACTATCTGACCAAGTTTTGAGTCTGGATACTGTTGCCGGGGAGAAGAGGGAGGGTTGAGACACGTCCGCTGGGGATGAACACCTTGACTGGGGATGAGGTGCTACTGCTGGGAGACTGATGTAACATTACTTAGTCGAGTGGAATTGCTGCTCGTGGATTCCCTTTTGCTCTGCCGGGGAAATTGTGTTGTGAGTGACACCTTTGCAGGGATCATGCTCTGTGGGGGAATGCTTTGGTGACTTTCGTCGTCGTCCCAATTCCTGGAGCCTGTAGTAAGTACTTTTGTATGTTCACTTTTCGCATGCTTGTGATTAGGTTCTTATTGTCAAATGCGTATAGTCATTCAAAGCAAACGTTGGACGTATTGCAAACGACAATAACAAAAATTGTAAAGAGAAAGAAATTTGCGTTTATTTGAAAGGTGGCGTATGGCCAAGTAGTTTGTACACAAGAAAAGTAAAAAGCTATGCGGAAACAATCTCGTTAAGTTCCAACTATGCTAGTACTCATATATTTCAACTATCTCATCTCCTCGCTGTCAGTAGAAAGTGAGTAAACTGATCTTCGCCATTTGAACCTTGAATCTTGATAGTAGTGCAGGCGGGTGATCTGGAAGAGACATAGTAAATGCGCTTAAATCTAACTTTTGCCTAGACCGCCCTTTCGGGTTTTGGTCTCTGGATACCCTTTTTTGCCCAAGCCGCCTTTTAGGGTTTCGACTTGCGGGTGTACATGTTTTGCATATATCCTTAATTTTTGCCCGAACCTTTTTGGTTCGCGGGATGCCCTATTTTTGCCTAGGTTAAATCGACCTAGCGGGTCTCTTTATCGTAGTATTTTTGACTATGTCTGCGTTCACGGGGTGAGAAGTCTTCACCATCCATGGTGCTAAGTATCATAGCTCCAGGAAAATCTTGTCTTGACTACAAATGGTCCCTCATAGGTGGGAGTCCATTTGCCCACAGGATCACCTTGTGGAAGAATGATCGCTTGACTACTAGATCACCGACTTGGTAGACTCGGTGTTTGACCTTCTTGTTAAATGCTCGACCATTCGTTTCGATAAATCATCCATGGCGGATGGATGCGAATCGTTTCTCATCAATCAAATTAATCTGGTCAAGCGATGCGGACCCAATCATCTTCGCCTAACTCGCCTCTGGAGGACTACGGTTGAGGTATCCCGAACCTCGATGGGTAAGGCGGCTTCCATACCGTATCTGAGAGAGAGAGGGGTTGCCCTGTGGATGTTCGTCTTGGTGCGATAACCATGAAGAGCAAATGGTAACATCTCATGCCAATCTTTGTAAGTCCTTGTCATCTTGTATAATCTTCTTAATGTTCTTGTTGGCGGCTTCCAACTGCCATTCATCTTAGGCCGATAAGGAGAAGAGTTGGTTTCTCAAATATGTATTTTATCGGATCCATCTTAGAAATCAACAAAGTAGTGTGAGTCAACATATCTTGTCTTAGCCGTGAAATAAAGCGTTGCAAGTTTTCTCATTTGTGAGTATCTTGTTTCACGGTCGGTAAACTTTTGCTAAGGTAGTATATTGCATGCTCTTTTCGACGGACTTGTCATGTTGCCCCACACACACCCATTGAGTTCTCTAACATCAAGTACATGATAAGAGTCTTCCTTGGTGAGCATCGGGATGGGAGGATTACATAGGTACTCCTTGATTTTGTTAGATCGGCAATCGTCGTTCCATTCCACTACTTGATCTTTCTTAAGTAACTTGAAGATCGGCTCACAAATGTGATTAGGTGTGCAATGATACGGCAATGTAGTTTAATCGGCGAAACCTCGACTTCCTTCTCGGTGCGGGGGCTGGCATCTCTTGAATAGCTTTAACCTTGGCGGGGTCAACCTCAATACCTTTACCACGACTACAAACCCTAGGAGTTTTCGAATCGACTCCAAAGGTGCACTTGTTAGGATTAAGTCTCAACTGCTTCTTCAATCATCAAATAGTTTACGCAAATGATCAAGATGTTCTTCTTGATCTGCGATCGAGCTATCATGTAAATCGGCGTAGACTTCTATCTCGTGATGAATCATGTCATGAAACAATGTAACCATAACTGATAAGTGGCGCTGCATTCTTGATCAAATGGCATAACCTTGTAGCGAAAGTGCTTGTTGTGTAACAAAAGTAGTCTTCTCCATGTCTTGGGAGCCATTTTGATCGATTGTAGGAGAAACCATCCATGAAGGAGAAAACCTTATCTTTGGCGGTGTTGTCAACGAACATCAATGTGAGGGCGGAAAATCGTCTTCGGACTTGCTTTGTTCGGATCTACGTAATCCACACATTCGTACCTTACCATCCTTCTTGACACGGGTACCACATTAGCAACCTTTGAGGATAGGAAGTAGCAGCTAGAAACCAGCGTTGAGCTTCATAACCGGCCTTGATCTTCTCGACATCTCGGGGCGCATCGGCAGACCTTACATTTCTTGGGAGAAAACCTTCCTTTATCGGCAATCGATGTACCACAATATCAATGTCTAAACCGGGCATGTCTTCGTATGACCAAGCAAAAACCTCAACATAGTCTCGTAGCATCTGAATCAACCTTTCTTTGACAACATGCTCAAGACCCGCTCCT
Source organism: Vicia sativa (assembly GCA_021764765.1). Lineage (NCBI taxonomy): Eukaryota > Viridiplantae > Streptophyta > Magnoliopsida > Fabales > Fabaceae > Vicia > Vicia sativa. The sequence goes on from CM038792.1 coordinate 294,958,137, forward strand.
ATCTTGATCTCTTTTACATCTTCGCTAGTACCCAATTCACAACCTCAACTTGCTCTTAGGTGTGGTTGTATAACTCGCTCTTCTTCTTTGTGCGATCTGGCAAGTTCTCCGGCACTTCACAATCTTCCTCACTTTCGTCTTGACTTGGTGGATCGGATTATCGAAGTCATATTTAGCACTAACATATTTGTTATTAACGAGATTCGGGGTGATTACGTGTACCACGTGGGTGTGTAAGAAACACATAGCTTTTTGAAGGGGTGATAAAGTAAAGAAAACAAACAATTGAATGCAAAGTCCAGCGAATTTATTGAATGAAAATACATAAGCGACGAGATAATAACCCTATAAGCGAGCCATGATGCCGGGCAAGGCATTAGGCTTTCAAAGTTTATTGTTCAAAACATAAAGAAATACGAAAAGCAAAACAAAACAAGAGCAATTACTCACGGCTAAAGGAGATTGGTATGGCGTCTTGGTCTTCCAATTGTTGAGTCCTTTATCTGGAGTTGGGAAGATCCATTTGCTGATGTCGAAGTCGTTGTCGTCGTCTTCTATAGCATGGATTCCACTTTGGCTGATGCGGAAAGGAAGTTGGCCGGCACGTTCGCGTATCATCTTGACCCTTGATAGTGAAGCCTAAACCGGTCTTATCAGTTGAAAGGAAGATCGGGGCTGACCCCGAATAGTACTACCTTCTTCAACAACAGCTTGAGCATCTTTCAACGAGGCCATCCTAGGCGGAGCTTGAGCCACTTCAGGAGTGACAGGAGAGTCAACAGGCATGACTCTGGGTATTGTTTCAAAAGCATGACGGGCGTTTCAAAGAATTCACCCTCCATCTCGAGTATCGGAATGATGGAGATGGTGACCATATACTTCTTCTTCACATCTTGTGACAACCTTCCCTTTCACGGGTATTTCGGTTTTGATGTAAGGTAGAGTATTTTGCCCGTGTATCAAGGCGTCCAAGTAGGCAAGAGTAAGTGGACGGATGTCCATGACAAAAGTAGATTGAAAGTCAGGGAACCGACTTTATGAGCAAAGTGAGCTCTCAAGTGCGTGCGCTTAGAACCATCAAAAGCTCTCACGATAATGTCCTGGGTCTCGAGAACCAACCCTTCGACATCAAGCCGATCAAAGCGGTCTTGAGGATATTGAGCGAGAACCGGTGTCAACAAGACATGAGACAATGTAGTGCCCTTGCATTCAAGAGATGTGCAAGGCTTTGTTATGTTTCTTTCGGAAGGAGTTAAATCGACATCGAGAAGCCTAGGCCGTTGTTGGCAGCCGGGCTAGCAATACAAACTTGAGGCGGTCGGTGGTAGTGTCTTGCGGCACATGAGCATTTTGAAACTTCACCAAGGCATTAGCATGAGCCTCGAACACAAGAGCAAGCGAGCATGGATATCTTGGGCAGATGTCAATTGTTCCACAACATTGTAGTCACTCTTCTTGATGATCTTGAATTTCCTCCATTTCTTGTTTGGAGGTGTCTTGATAAATTCCTTTGGTACTACGGTTGAGCGGGATGAGTCCTTGGTTCTTTCCCTCTAGGCTGGGGATATTGGTGGAGTAGGCGGAATGCAGTGGAGTCGCGGTGTCTTTGGAGGAGAGATCTGCGGAGAGAATACCCTTCGGTTCTGGTCACCTTCTGGATCGGTGATGTTATCAATGTCGGGAATAGAAACTTGATAAGATCTTCAATGGTCAGAGGATCTTGTTTGACACCATGATAGTAAACATCAGCTCCATAATTCCAAGGGATAGCTTTGTCGGAGGAATATGGGCGGTCTTGGAAAGTAATGATGAGGGGTGCCACTCTAGGCACGGGATCGTGAGGAAATCCTTATGACATTAACATCAGCATAGTCTTCTGGGAAATCGTCACCCCATCCGGTCGCCTTAACATCTTCAATAGGAATCTTGTAACTATCAGGAATGGTGTACTTCACCATGTAATCATACTTTCCACTTGGCTGCCCCAAGGTATCCCATCGAGATGGTGCAGTTTAGTTCGCATTGTCAATCTTCAACTTAGACATTTCTTCACACACACTTACACGGTGGTTTCGAAATAGTATCTCACGATTATCCATCATGCCTTGAACCGTCTTCTCAACCAAGCACAACCATCGGTAGCGGATGGGCACCAACGACAATTCTCGGGCATCCTAGATTGACAAACTTGCAAATTCTTCTTAACGATCATCGGAGGAATGGTCAAGTCATCTATGTTGAAGACATAAGTATCGTCCTGTGACATTGGAACTCTTGTCATGGTTAGACATAGGCGCATTGATCACATTCGGTCTCGATAGGAGGATCAAACTCAATCTGCTTCAATCATATCTTGAATTTTGTTCTTGAGCCCAACAATTGTCGATTATCGTGCCACAGGCTGTTGGAATGGTAAGCACACTTAGCATTAGGATTGTACTTGGAGAGAAGTGTTGACATTCGAGGAGGATCCCTCAAGGTTATCAGCTCTGCTTTCAACATGTGTTGCAAGGCTTGCGATAATGGCATGTTGATCTTAAAACTGTCTTCGTGGCGCGTTACGGCTCGTTGTCTCGTGAGATTGTCTTGATGTAGGATTGGAGATCTGGCCCCCGCAGTTGAGCGGTCGGACTTGGCTCGGCTTTTCGACCATACATTAGCTTCTTTCTTAGCACCTAAGGATCTCTTGCATTTGAAGATGACTCTACATGGATCTTCCACTCTTGATACCGACTTCAATCGCTCGCTTTGTCAATATCAACTCGGTGAATCCGGATGAAGAATTTCCAATCGGATGATTGAAGAATGGGCTGTCGGTGTTCCGTAAACATATCAACCAACTCCTATTGGACAAGGGTGGTTGAACTCTACTGCTAGATCTCTCCACTTGAGCATACTCCTTGAACTTCTCGTCACGACCCATAGACATGCTTTGTAATTGCATGCGGTGGGTGTCAATTCAACATTACTCATCTTCATGAAAGCATCAGCTAAATCACTCCAATACGGATATGGTTATTCTCTGGTGATAGTACCATTCCAAGCGGGTTCGGACAAACTCTCTTGAAAATAGTGCATCCTGACTTTACATCATCGGTGTGGGGATTGATCTTACGGACATAGGACTTCAAATGCAGCTTAGGGCAAGACATGCCATCATACTTGGCAAAAGTTGTAACTTTGAACTTGGGAGGAATCACAACACGGGGACGAGACTCGGATCATCAAAATTCAGCCCGGACATTTCGGGTTTTCCACGACATTGAGACGGTCTTCAAGTTGTTTGTACTTGTCATCTTCATCAGTGTTGGCTATAATCAGTGGTCCTCCCTCCTTTCTTTGGCTCATGATCACCTTCATCACCCTTGGTACTCCCTCGGTATGGACACTTCCTTGAGAGCTCAATCGGTGACCACCTTAGGACCCCTTTGAAGCGTCTATCCACGTTGAGGAGACCAACAACCTTCTTCTTCTTGTTGATGAGCTTCTTCAAATCTTCTTGGCCTTGGACCAAGTTGGTGAACATCTGCTGGCCCAGACATTACGAGCTGGAGATCTTTGTGATCGTTCAAGAGCCATTTACGCTAAAATAAATAGCGAGCAAATGAGAAAACCAATCTCAATGTACTGTGATGCAATGTTATGCTATGCTATCGATGTTTATCACGAATGCAATGCAATGTTTTCAAGGACCTAAGAGATTTAAATTTGTTAGACAAGCAATGAACAAACATTTATTAGTACTTCTCATTATTCTTTTTCTTTTTAAGTACAAGAGATAGTTCAAAACAATAAAAGAACATAAAAATCCTAAAGCTCTAAGTCTCCATGGGCGCTTCCTCTTGGTGCCGATGTAGGCGTTGATGTTTCTCTCATGAAGTAGCTTTGTCAATTCTAACACTTTCTTCTCGCTTGCATAAGCGGAGCTTCAAAGGTATCCTCTCTTCCTTGAGTGAATCAGGATCTCTTCAGTCTCAAAATCGGTAGGCATGTCGGGATGGAGAGCGGCATAGGTTCGTCACCTATAGCAGGTTCCATAATTCTTGGTAGAGCAGGCGTGAATGGCATCATGAGGTTTTGAGCTCGAGCTCGCACCCATTTGAGGTAAGGTTCCCAAGGAATGGAGTTCGGTGCCCCAAAGTCTTAGTATCGATCTTCTTTACCATGCCCCAGTGTATGAACCTTAAATCGGTAATGGAGATCGTGATTGTAGTCGAACACAACATCTTGGAGAAGCATATCATGTGGACCATCTCTTGAGCAAAACCAAGCGTAGAGCTAGAGAAGGGTTGTAAGTAATACCTCCCTTTATACCAAGGAGTGGTACATTAGGGAACTCTCCACAACGCTCAATGAATGTGAAGTCCTATTGAGAGAAAAGATTCCAACGGATATCTGAATGAGAGAGTGACATCAATCTTTGAGACCATCTCAACCTTTGTTCGTTCTTCAAAACTGATGGAGGAAGGTGCGAAATAAACCACCTTGAAAGTAACGGTATACAACACATGAGAGTTCCTTGTCGCTTAGTAGTACGAGTGTGGAGAGAATGTAGGATGTCTCCAAGTAAAGTAGGCACTTGATTGCGGGTAAGGAACAACTTGATGGCATTGATATCGATGTGTATTGATCCGAGTTAGGAAATAGAACCAAACCATAAATTAGCAAGGCCACAGTGTTTTCAAATGCATGGAAACTCATAACTTTGAGGAATTCTCGGGCTTTCTTAATTAGAAACTTAGCAAGTAAACCCTTAACTCCACTTCTAGTTTCCCAATTGGCTTCAATATCTGAGCGCTTAAGGTGTAAGGCGGATCACGATGTCTTGAACTTAGGAACCTTTTCCAACCGGTGAATGGCATTTGGTCAGAATAGGTATCCCAAGTAGCTTAGAGAACTCTTCTAAGGTAGGAACCAAGCGATAATCGGAAATGTAAAGCAATGGTGTTTCGGATCAAAAGCTGGAATAGGACATGCATCATATCTTCTTCAAAACAGGAGATAACCAAATCAAGTAGATAACCATGTCTTTTGATGAGCGAGCATGGTGGGAATTTACGAAACCAATTCTTTGAGTTGAGAAGGGATACCCATGAAGTTGATTCGGATAGTCTTTCTAGAAGCCATAATCCTACAAAAGAGCAAAGATAAATCCTAGGTCCTTGAAATAGTTAGAAATGATATGCAATGCGGATGATGTCATGATGTCATGTTTAGCACACAAACAATTCACACAATGAGCCTAGGGTTAAGGCTTGCATGAGGTATAGGTGATTACCCACCAAAAGTTTGAGTTGGTTCATCTGTCCTATAATAATAGCGGGTTCTAGGAATCTCACACAGATCTTTCTCGTGGCGCTTATTTCAATCTGACGGCCAAGTGGTCGATCGAAAATGTCCCAAAGTCTAATCTCAATGAGCGTAGCATCGGTATCAACCAACCTCGGTCTACACCAAAGCCGGCCATCTCACTACCTTCTAATGGCTAAGATGGGTCAATTAAGGTTCTAAAAGTTTAGTTAGCGCTTGATGACACGAAGCCAAATACTATCTTCAACTTGGGAATGAAGAGTATCGGGACAACCAAAGTGTCACGCTAACGTAGCCATCATGTTGACCGTAGTTATCGTCTAGCGGTCGCGATGATCTAATGCCACCTAAAAGGAAACCGGATCGGGTGTAGGATCCCCAACAATATAATACCCAAGCAACCCTTAAAGATAAAGCATACAAGTCAAACAAAAAGCGATAAAGTTATCTAGAAATCCCTAAGGTAATTCTCTCTTTTGGGTGTATCCCAGAGTCGCCGATTACGTGATACGGTGAAGCTGACTTTGTAGGATTTTGTATCCAAATGTGCGGATAGCAAGAGTCGCCACCGACTTTTATTTTATCAATTAAGGGAAGGTAAAAGTAACGAAAAAGACCTTCGTTAGATTACGAGTTCGGAGAATGGTTATGAAAAGGAAGGTATTAGCACCCTTTCCATCCGTAGTTATCTACGGGCTCTTAGTTGCTCTAGATCACTTTTTAAAATTGCTTTCTTGTGTGTTTGACAAAATGTTTTGAAAAGGCATTTCGCTTTGACTTTGTAATGACTCATGTAGGAGTGTATACAAAGTGTTCGGAAATGTTTAGTTTTGAAAAAATTTGAACTTTGAAAAAGTGTGTGAGGTGTGAAAAGCATTTGATAGAGCAAGCAACTAAGAGACTTATTTACCCAAAATTGGTCGTTTGTTGTACTTCTACATTCCTTTAGAATAGCTAGCCGTACCATTAGTTAGTAGGTAGCTCCATTCGTTGGATGTAAGCGGGACATTCGAAGGGACATCGGATGGTCATAGAAAGCAACTTGGGAAGTATCCTAGCACATTCGAAGGGACTATCATCATTTTTAGTGGCGACAATCGAGGTCAAGATCATGTATTCGGAGGACATCGTGGGTCTATGATCTTTGTATCGAAGGGACTATGATGATTTGTTTGGAAGGCAACGGTGCTAGAATACCTCTACGTTCGAGGACATGACCATTTGTAAGGCAACGAGAGAGAATTACCTAAAGGGTGCATGTGTGAAAAAGTGTGTCAAATTCAGATATTTTATCTTGAAGATTAGTGTGAGCTATGTCCAATTATTATCTTGCCATACACGCCTAATTACTAGATTTATAGGGTGCGGAAATTAAAATGCGGAATGTAAAGATGCGGAAAGTTAAACCTACGCTATTACATGGCTTTGGGGCAGATACATAATTTAAGCTTGCGGAAAATAAAAACCTAGATTAAACTATTACAACCCATGAGCAATTACATTATTGGAAAAATAAAACGGTAAAAGAAAAACGGCCGAATCGGTGCAACCTGTGAAAGAATAAGAAAATCGGGAAATGCAATATGAATTGAACAAGAAAAAAATGTTAGAAAAATGCAAATTTTAATATGAGAAAATTAATATATGCTGGAAATATGATAAATATATTAAAATAATTTTTTGGGATTTTTTGGAAAAGATTTAATAATTAAAATGCAATTTATAATGATTTAAATGCTAAAATATAGATAAAAATAAATATGCATGCAAAAATATGTTTTTTAATTTATTAAATTAAATAAAGATTTTTATGAAAATAATGTAAAAAGAAAAAATGTTTTTGGTACTTTCTAATGCAAAATAAAAAAATATGAAAAGAAATTAAAATAATGCAAAATATTAAAAAAAAACATGAAAATATGGAAAATATTGAGTTTTGTAAAAAAGAAACCAGAGTTAGCCTTGGCATGGTTCGAACTCACAGCCTTGAACCTTGAGATCCTTCACTCGACGCCATGTGTGCATCCGTGTTTGAAAGCTGGAGCAGGTGAAATACAAGCGTCGTCCTCCTATTGCCACGAACTCGCGCGAGACTTCGTCTTCTCCAATTTGAAATTTTAAAAACTTCGGTCGGCCATTGTTCGACGCTACCTACTAATTCAAAATCAAGCACACATAATATAAATTAATTCTAAAGCCATGGTTTGATTCAGGTGTTATTAGAATGCATTGGTACTAGTCTTGTTGGTCAATTTTTCTATATAGAAACCCTAAATCGATACCGGAACCCTAACAATGTCTGAGTTCTAAGCCATGGAAACTCAATCAAACAACCGGATCGCTTGCAATCTTCCTACTAATCACAAAACAACAACCAAATATGTTAAAAGTGCATGAAAAATAGAAATCAATTTGGAAAAAGATGAACAAACCGAAATCGTTTTCTTGATTGGATGTATTTTGGCAATGTAAGTATCTGGAATCACTCACGGAGTATCAAGGAATGTGTTTGACACCTCAAAACCGATTGAAGCAGTGGAACAAGGATTGCCAATTGCTTCAAGAACACGATTTCTTTGAGTTTGGATTAGGGTTTACGAGCCAATTTTTCGTTCTTTCTTGATAGGTATGCATCATGTATTTATCTTTGGATGGATTTGGGATTAATTTGGAAAGAATTGATCAACATTCAATGGAAATCAAATTTGATATTCTCATGAAATCAAATTTTCAAATTTTGTCAATTTCAATCCAATCTTGCCAAATTTGATCTAATTTCGAAATTCTTGGCATTTATGGGTTGATTGGATCACAAGAAAGCAATAAAATCAATCTTCAATTAATTTTGATTTTATAATTTATTTTAAGATTTAATTTGCATTTAAATAAATAAATTACAAATTAAATAGAAAAATAAATCAAAAATTCGTGGCATTGGGCTTGGACATTCCTAATTGCATGAGGAACAAGTTAGGATGAAGAAAAAGTAGGCCCATTTGCAAAAGATTTGATTTTTTGAAGTATCTCTCTTTGTGCATTCTTCCAAAATTGCCCAACTTGTGAGTGGTGTATCTTGCTCAATTTTCCACATTTTTGAGTGTTCTTGGACTTTTTGGAAAGCTCTAAGAGTCCTCTAACCAATGTCTTTGGTCTCATCTCATTTGGAGTTACCATGCTCAATATATCTTCAAAACAAAAAGTTGACTTTTTGTTGACTTTGAAAATGACCTGTAATGTTTTGAGCCATACCTCTCAAATGAAGCATTTTTTGGACATTCTTGTGATACATGAAGTTGTAGAGAATTGAATTTCCTTCAAAATGAGCTTTGGTGGGAAAATTTCGAGAAAGTATGAGAAAGTTATGATCGGTCAAAGTTGATTGACTTTTCACCTAGAAACCCTAATTTAGAAAGTTTGACTTTTGAGCAAATCTTGAGTTTTCTTGATGAATCATGATCAACCCTTGATCAAATGATGAATGTAACTTCAAAATGAGGATGTTGACCAAAAATCGAAGTTTTGTTGTATGTTGACCACATTGACTTTTTGTCCAATACACGATTTTCGACCATCGAGCAATTGCCTGAGGAAACTTGATTTGTGAGGCTTGAAACTTGACATGGAGAATCTCTAAAGCATATGAGGAGGCATGAAGACCATTGGAGGTGTTGGAAACTCATCTTGACTTGAGAGATACCAAACCCTAGTTTGGGTTGATTGTCAGGAGAGTTTATGCAGTCGACTCTTGAGGAATCCTTGAGTATGGATGTATGAAATCTCTTGAGTAGATGGAGGGCAAATTTTGGGGTATGACAATATGGCATACCGGGAAATTGCATAGCAGCCACATAAGGATACGACATATACGGGACCTGAACAGGAGCAGGCTTAGCTGGTTGTCTTCCTCTTCCTCTGCCCCTTGATTCATACACAACATTGGCTTCGGCTTCCTTCCTCTTAAAACCATTGAACGACTTCTTTACTGTAGACGCTCCTGCATTCCCTCCGGAAATCTTACCGATCTTTAAACCTTCCTCAATCTTCTCACCCACCATCACCAGATTGGAGAAATCAGAAAAAGTGCTTCCAATTAGTCGCATGTAATACTGCACTGGCAAAGTTCCCATGAACAGATCATTTAACTCTCTTTCTTCTAAAGCTGGTTGAACCCTCGAGGCTACCTCCCTCCACCTCTGAGCATACTCTTTAAAAGATTCTCTTTCCTTCTGAGAAATATTCTGAAGTTGCACACGATTGGGAGCCATAGTAGTGTTGAAATGGTACTGCTTAAAGAGAGCGTTAGACAAATCATCCCAAGAGCGGATATTCGACTTCTCTAGTTGTATGTACCAATCCAAGGATGCCCCTAAGAGACTATCTTCAAAACAATGAATCATCAGCTTACTGTTCATAACATGTGCCGCCATCTTGCGACAATACATCCTCAGGTGAGTGTCAGGACAGCTTAGTCCCTTGTATTTTTCAAAGTCTGGTACTTTGAACTTTGGAGGGATGACAACATCAGGGACAAGACACATGTCCACAACACTCATGCTAACAACATTTTTCCCTCTCAGCTCCTTCACTTGTTCAGCTAGCTCTTTGCACATCTTCTGTGCAGCCATATCTTGGAAAGGAGTTGGATTGCCCACAGGCGCCACGTTCTGATAGAACTGTCTCATGTGTAATCGTCTTATTGGTCTTCCTCACCTTGAGGAGTCGTAGACCAAAGGTTTTCCTGTTCATCCTCTTCCTGCTCTTGCTCCTCATTTCCCATAGTTTGGGTAGCGGCATGGGCTGCAACAACATTACCTTGGTTATCAGCTCCGTTAAAGAAGTCAGTCGGCATTCCATAAAGTAACGGATTAGGTGCTGGCACTCTTGGCAATGGGGCATTGCCACCACCTCGAAGGGTTCCCACATTTCCGTTAACAAAAGGAGGAACAGTAGCAGTTGCATTGTTAGCTGTAGCGGCAGCGGTGGCAGCAGTAGTGGCAGCAGCGATAGCGGCGGCGGTGGCAGCGGCAGCAGCTCGCACCTCTCCCCTTGCATGTTGAGCGGTCAGCATCTCCATCAGTTGGTCCATCTTGGACTTCAAGGTGTCGATATCATCTTGCATGGTAGTCTGTCTTGTCTCGTACTAATCCATTTCTCTCCTTGCGTTAGCCCTGGTTCTGTAAGGGTGTCGGGTAGTCAGCTTGAATCTGGACGAGAGGAAACGTAATAAGCTTGGCGTTCTCTTCTTTAATGACATGCATGATTATGTATGGTTAATGCAAAATGCTTATGAATGTGTTCCCATTCTTAAGGATCTTTATCGGACTTATTCACTTATAAGCAAACAGCACAACAAATGGATAATCAGCTTCTTCATTCTAATCATAAAAAGTCGAGTACAGACATCAGTTTTTTTGCAAAGAAAATAAAGAGCAAGACTCACGCCTGCTTTAGTTTTTAACAGATACAATGAAGCTGGAAAATACATAAAGGTTACAAAAGATCAGAAATGTTGTCCTCTTCGGGGCTTGATCTCTCTTATCTCCTTTTGGAAACGCTCCACCATGTCTCTGCAAAGGTAGATGAAATACTCCACTGCCGGGGGCACCTGGTCCTCCTCTAAGTCCTCGACGGCTGATTGAAGTCTCCATGGGACCTCCACCATTAGTTGTCTGCAGAATTCCACCAAGCCTGAGTAATTGTCATACAAACTCTTGTTTTGCTCTTCTAAAGTGAAAATGGTTTCTCCCCTATTCACCCAAAGTTCATTCTGACGTCGGGCTTCTTCCTGCCATCCTTCGCACTGGACTTCCAATTCCCCATATGACGCTTCCCATGGCCACAAGGTCTCTCGCAGTATCCAACTCTTGAATCTTCTGAGTTAGTTCTTCAGAGTCTACATTACGTGCCAAGCGAGCTTCTTCTTTGAGGTGAGTTTCACGTTCCAAATTGGATTCAATGTTTCTTAGTGCAACTTTCAACTCTTGGATTTGAGTGGTAAGAGTTGTTTTCAGATCTAACTTTGCTTTGATAGCTCGTTCTTCATCTGCGTAAGCTTGCCCTCTTTGTTGTTCAACCTTGGCTAGCTTACGGTTGAATTCGCTTAACTCAAAATTTGTTGCATCCAGATTATCTTTCACACGGAACTTTGCTTTCCTTTCCTTCTCTACCTATTCTTGACTCTTTAAAAGCTCATCATCTCTTTCCTTGAGGCTCTGCATCAAATCATCCCTCTCTCGAGCAATACGAGTAAGGATTGCTTGTTGTCGCCCCTCTTCGCCTCTCATTTCTGTAATAGTGAGTTTAAGCTTGTTGAACTCTTCAATAGGGACATGGATGACTTCAAGTTCTAGAACCTTGGCGGAACCACCGAGCATCTGGAAGTTTGACTTCTTTGGTGTACCTTGTTTATAGGGTTCTTTGGCTACACAATCTCTTTTTCCCAACTCTCTTCCTTTCCTATGGATTCGAGTCCAAGCACTTCTGATCTGTCTTAACAATTGAGGATTTTCTTTCCCAAAGTCTTCAAAGACGAGCTCCTCTAATTCTGCACCATTAGGCTCAGTTTTCAAAGGATAACCCAACTGTCTTAATGCCAACCTAGGGTTGTAATGTCTGACCTTGAGATCCATCAGCGGGACATTAGGAAAATCTCCACAGTTAGTAATAACTTCTCCCACATTCCAATTTGGTAAGTACCAAACCATAGCATCTGAGGTGAGGCAAGCCAATGTTTGAGCCCATGACAAATCTTTCAAAACATTGTACCACGGGCCTCTAGTCGGTAAGTGAGACAAAAACCAGGAGTACAACAGAGGAGTGCAACATAGAACCACACCTCTCTCCTTCTCATGCCTTATATGAAGGTGATAAAGCACATCGCCACAAAGTGGAACATGACTCTTTCTGGAGACAAACACATTAACAACATACTCTTCCAAGAACTCTTCTTCCCCACTTGGAAACATGACAATCCCAAAGATGAGTAGAGCAAGAACAGCATAAAAAGCATTTGTATTGCCCGATTCTGCCAATTCCTTCGCCTTGCTTTCTAATGCCTTTCGGGGAATCCCTTTAGCCTTGCACAAAGGCACAATTTCTTTGACCGAAAGATACAACACTTCAGCTAACCTGTCACATGTTACTCTTTCTCCTAAGCTGGTGAAGGGGATGCCACCTTTCAAAGGCTAACCTAGCAAAATCTCAAACTCTTCAATGGTTGGAGTCAGTTGAAAGTCTTGAAAAGTGAAACATCAGAGTGGAGAGTCATAGTACTGGTACAAGGCAACCATAGCACGTACATCAACATTTGTATCCAAAAGCTTCAGAATGTGACCATGTCTTCTGGTGAAAGTGGTCATATCAGCCTTCTTGATCTTTTCCTTCAAACGTAACAAAACCTCTAACTTTGGCATCTTGACCTTGATCGGATTGGTATGCCTTTTGTCATCCATTTGTTAATTGTTTGCTTATGCGAACCAAGTCCTTAGGATTCCTACAAAACTGGAACAAATAAATGTTGATGATTGATTTATGCATGATGGATGCAATGTAATGTGATGCAGCATTAGCATATTAAAGGTTTTTTAGGACAGCCGAGTATATTTTGACGTCTACCCAACAATTCCCCCTGGATGACTCTTAGGGTTTTTGATACAACAAACACAAATTCTAATATTGAAACGCATCGCAAATGATACTTGCAACACTACAATACTTTTTCAGGAGAATTTGGTTTGAGGGAGAGTTATGTATTATCCGAATAGACAAAGCAGGTCTAACGATCTAACAACGTAACCCTCAACACAAGGATCTGAACGGGGTACTCAAAATCATTGATCCCAACTTGGGTGTATCATTTTCATCGCAAATAAATTTGTGATTAGATGATATACCAAAACGTCATTTGAACATTCTTAAAGCCCAAAGGTTAGGTTTCCTAAAGGTCAAAACTAGGGAAAAATCCTTCTAACAACACTATCGTCAGCATAAAAATAACTTGAATCGACGATAATGTCTTCGAAAGAACCTCCCCTAGGTGTGGTCTTCGCACCAACTTACAAGAAATTTCTGTCTAGCAATCAATACTACGCAACCACTCTAATTTATGTGTTCTAATGCCTTGGTAGTGGGCTTTTCCTATAGTCCCATCCATCATTCCCACACAAAATAATATATTAACAAGGTAATAATTAAAGCGATAGGAAATAAATGAATAAATTATAAACACAAAATAGAGTGATAAAAAGAAAGTGAAAATAAACACACAAACGAAGAGCTAAACTAGGGTTGACACGCTTAGATGTATCTCCCCAGTGAAGTCGCCAACTGAAGCAACTCGATTTTAAAAAATCATTTAATTTTCAAAAATAAGTGAAATGGCCACCTAATTTTATTTGTTCCAAAAGGAACGGGAAAATATAGATAAAACCCCACAGAAGAGAATAAGGCATTCTACGACCAAAAAACATGGAATTGGGAGTCGGTTATGTAAGAGGAAGGTATTAGCACCTCTTACATCCATCGTACTCGATGGGACCCGTTTAATTTTAAGTGTGTGTATATTCGCTAATCTCTAAGTTATAATCGAAAAAGAAACGAAATTTGTTTATAATTTTTTTGAGTTTGGCACGGTTCCAGAACCGTGTGCCTTCGTACTCCCTTGTGCAATGGGAAAGTCAAAACTCCGTAGTTCCTCTCAAAAGGTTTTAAGTTTGTTGTATTTGATTTTATAAGAAAAATAGTGCATTAGACATTTCAAATGCTTGAACTTGGACTTGTTTTGTTTGTTTGAAAAGCTTAAGTCCTCGTTCTTGTTTGAAATGGCTATTGCACACTCTTTATCGGAAAAGAGTTTGATAATCGCGTATAGCGATAAAGAGTTTGAGTGAGTTGAGTTATTTTTATGCGGGAGACAAGTATTGGACCATAAGCGTTCAACGGCTAACTCCCCAATTACTCGGATGAGTGGATAGAAACATCCTAATCATCCTTTTCTACCCAAAATTTTGTTTAAGAAAAGGTGAGGTGAAGCAAGGTTCACGTTAACTAAATTCGAGTAAGACACCAAACATACGGTCGAGGGTCGATACTGGACTGACTACCATATGTTTGGGAGGAGGGAGAAATAGAATATTTATTTGTGAAAGTATTTTTGAAAAGAAACCCGGCGTTGGATCGAGGTTTAGAACTTTAAATTATGAAAACATTCTGAGATACGTGCTGAGATGAAATGTGGAATCGGGTTATGATTAATCAAGTATATGGACTTAATTAACCTCGTGAGGATAGGTGCTCCTATCCCGACCATGAGACCACAGTGCATGGAAAATTGGTATATAGACCAATGTTATTTTCGGTTATGATTGATTAAAGCAACAAGGGCTTTAACCAACCTCGTGAGGATGGCCATGCCGTCCCGACCATGAGACCCTTTAAGAAATCGGCTTACGAGCCAATTGAAGTGGAATCAGATTAATTTTAATGTTGGTCGTGTGCGAGGTGTACAATGGTGAATAAATACCGAATGAACAAATAAATAGCCAATATCAAACAATATAATCGGAAATTTAAATAATTATTAGAAATGATTTTTTCTATTTGATAAAAAATTGACTAATAGTTTAATCGATAAGTCATCAAATAAAAACTATCAGAACCAATTATTATCTAATACATCGCACAAAAATTAAATTATCTACATAAAATAAATTAATTTAAAAGATAAGAGTTTAGAAATGGGCCTGGTATTGCAGTGAATCTGGGGGGTGTCGGAAGCGAGAAAAGCCCAAGTTGGTGAAGTAGCCCATCTGATTCCGCGTCACTGGTCAGCATGAGTTCACCATGTGTTGTGTTTCGACCGCAGAAGCTTTTTCCGAGATACTCCAATGGCCAAGCGTAGCAGTATTGTATTTACGAAATACTTATATATTTTTAACAATTAATTATTTAATAAAAAAAGGAAAATGGAAATAAAATAAATAGGAAAAAAGAAAAAAAATACTAAGGTGGTGACACTTGTCACCACCAGACTTAATGTACTAATATATAATAAGAAACCTAATTAAGCTAATTAAAATAAAATAAAAAAATTAATTAATTAATTAAATGGGATAAGCAAATCTGTCTCTCTCTCTCTCTCTCTCTCTTTTCCTCACGCGTAGCTCTCATCTTCTTCCTCTCATTCTCACGCGTCCCTCAAAGTTGACCCAGAAACCCCTTCCTTCTTTCTCTTGAACCTCACATGGATTCTCGTCACTCTCTCTCGTTCTTCGTCCTCCCACCATGGCCTCTCTGTTCTCGCACTATGGTCTCTCTAGACACCGTAATGGCCGCGCCGAAAATCGCCTCAGGGCGGTTCCAGCGGCAGCGTGACCCCTAACCTCAGTGTTTTCTTGTTTTTGTATGTTTCTAACCCTTCTTACTCTGATGCTTATGTTGGTTTTGCAGATATATAGGTTTTGGCGAAATCAAAGGGTTTTGAAACCCTAGACCTTGACCTTGATTCGAGGCAAAGGTGAAGGTACCTGAGACTTGGAGACGCGCTTGATGGCGGGGAAAGGCTCCTGAGTTGTCCTTCGGGTAAGATTGTTCTAACCTTCTCTTCTTCTTTCTCTGTTCAGAATATGATTTCTGAAAAAAACTTGTCTCTGAAGGTTTTCTGGTGTGGAAATGATGTGTGATGGTTAGGGTGTTTTTTGTGTTCACGATTTCTGGAACTGGTTTATCTGTTTGGGACTATGAGGATTTCTGTTTACGATTTCTAGGTTTGAACTGATATGTATTTTGGTTTTGGGATTTCTGTTTGCTCATTTTTCTATCACGTAATGGCTGCTGGTTAAGTTAGTTTATGGTTTTTCTGGTTGAGGGTTTGAACGATGGTTGATCAGAAACTTGAAGGTTGGCTTTTTTTTTCTTCTGGTAAGGTATTTGAACAGATATTATACTTGTCTCCTTTTTTCTTCTCTGATTGGTCTTGTGGTTTAAGAACAGACGGTCTACTTGCTTTTTCTGGGACTTCAAACTGTAAAGAACAAATATTTTTTTGATCTTTTTTCTTAGAACTTCAGGCTCTCTTTTACTTCTACTGCTGCTATTTTATATCTCTCATCTCCTTGTCTTGGACTCATGATGAATTTCCTAATATTGGCTCATTTTGTGGTTTACCCATCTGACCATCTCCCACACTTTTCTTCTCTTTTTCTGGTCCTTGTCCCTTTAATGTCTGAACAAATACTACTTTGATCCTGCTAGGTATTTGTCCCTCTATCCATTTAATGAAACTTCATTTTGTCTTTCCTTGGGATTACTTTCTGCTGCCTCTGTGATTACTTGTGGTTATTGCTATTTTCCTCTTTCATCTATGGTTTATTATGTTGTCCAATTTGGACTTTGGGCATTTTGGCTTTTTTCTGCATACTCTGCTGCTGCCTGCTGTTACACTATATTTTTGGGTGAAAGTTTTTCACTTATGCTTATAACCATGTTTTTCTTTTGGGTAAAATATAAATGTCCCTTTGCTGCCTGTTGAACTGTTGGATTGTTGGAATTATTTGGCTGCCAGTTGATCGAAACTTTATCGTCTATTAATCGGGAGACTGCAAGTGCACAGTCCTATCGCGTAGTTTTAAAAAGATATCGAACCCACAGAGACTATAAATCGATCTATTGTTATCCTAAGTTATGGTATACAGCTAAGGCGAATAATTCTTTTGGATAAAGGTTAAGGAAAAATAATAAATAAAACGGATATCGGTACGTAACATAGTGAACCTAAGCGGATTAAATCGAACCTAAGCGCATAAAGATGGTTAACTTAATTGTTCCATAGAAATTATCAGTTTAAAAACCCTCAACTCACACTTTCGTGGTCTTATCTCGGATTATACTCCTAAAGTCGTATGCCTGCTCTCGCTAGCCCAGAAGTGTTTAGAAAATATTCTTTGGAAACTTAATAAAATCTAATTCGTTTTAAAGCGCTCTCGCTGTATTTAAATCGAATGCCTAACTTTAGCTATCCAGTTAAAACCTCACACTTTCGTGGTCTCGATCCTAACCTATTCTACTTGTCTTACTTTCGTAACGAAAAGATTATTTTTTATTACAAAAAGTCATAACCAAAATTTAAGTTAATTAAGATTTTAGCTTAAGGACAATTTAATTCCTACTCTTACTACTATTACTTACCGATACCTAAACGGTTTAGCCGGACATATTTATTAATTCAGACATGCATAAATAATAAGGTTCAATATATTTAAACATCTCCATAATTAAGTAAATAAATACCAAGCAACAATACTTAAATAAAATAAAATAATTATATTAAGAACCTGAAAATAATAATACTGGAATAATCTTGTTCTTCGAAATAAACGAGCATTCCACCACAAGTCGGCTAGATCTGCTCGGAGACTTCTCGAATAAAAAAGAAAATGCGACAAGAAAAATAAAAAGCACTAGATCTAACGTAAGGTTAGATCAGTGAAAAATACACAACAATTTCCGATGTAGAAATTGTTGTGAGAAAATTATAGAAACTTAAAACTAAAAAGAAAATCAAAACTAAGAAACTGAAATGGAAAAAATAAAATAAAAGTACAAACTGAAAATAAAATACAAATGCGAAAGAAAAACGAAGTAATGGTTGTTCGGTAAAATTTGCCGACCCTTGCACTGAAGATCGTATGTTGTATTTATAGGCTTCACTTGTAACTACGCGTTTCCATTCTCGTACCAAAGCTAGTGGAGTTCGTGTGGGAAACTGCCAAAACGTGCCAAAACGTGGGAGACGGACGTCTCCAGTTGAAGAAGGAGGTGAGACGTGGGTCTCACAAGATGAAGGGAAGGAGACGTGGGTCTCCAAAGACCATGAGACGTGGGCCCCAGGTGGGAGGCGGGCGCCTCCAAGATGTGAGAGAGAAGTGAGACGTGCGTCTCACTTGGGTAGCTGCTAGGAGACGGTCGTCAAGGCTTGTGACGGTCGTGGGTCTTTGCTTCCTGGGCCTTAAAGCGTGCTGGGCTTGTTGCTTAACTTTTATAATTATTTTCTTCTTCTTTTACTCCTCCTTTTGCTATATTACCCCTTGCTTCATTTCTTTGGCTTTTTAATCCGATTTTTCCTCAATTTTATTTCTTTGCTCAATTTATCTTTATCTAATACAAATACCTGAAACATAGAAAATACCAACGTAATACAGAAATAAAATAATATAATTAAATAAAAATAGTAACATTATCTATGAAAATTAAGTCAAATATGTTATATAAATTCGTGTTATCAAACTCCCCTATACTTAAACCTTTGCTTGTCCTCAAGCAAGAAGTAAAAATGACAAATCATTTAAGCATAAGTCAAACGCAGATATAAAACACAATTCAATTCGTATTTGGTTGCAGGTCAATTCTTTGTTGGATAACTCAAGTTCAGACTTCGACACCAAAATTATCGTAATAACACTAGATAACCTTATTTATGCAGACCAATTTAAGTCATGAATTATAACTCGACCTAATACTTTCGTTTCGTTTCACCCGTTTTCATTCTTGCGCAATCACATTAAGCCCTTTACCTTACGCGCACATAGTGGAGGAACCGGTTAGTGACTTTGATCTTTATAATCTAGCTAGGAGTTCTGGTACTTATATTTGGTACTCCTTTATCCAATTACAAATTGCGGGGGATCGGACCGTCGTCCACCCTACCAAGTTCAGCACCAGAAACCACTGAACCAATTCATAATGGATGTTTGCATAAATATTTTATAGTTTCCGCAAATGTTGGATTAAATGATCTGGTAAGGACCATCTAACTTAATAAGTGCGTCTTCTAATAAAAATTTCTCTTAAAAATATTGATCAAACACTTATATTCATCGATTCTCCACGTAGTTTGTCGTTTAAGGCGGTGCCGACTGCTTTTATAAACTACTCGGGATTACTTTAAAACTAAATCTTAAGGTGTTGGTATAATAAGTACTTAAATCAATCTAACGCGTTGGGGTTTTGAAGTGTTATGACGATAATAATTTTGTTTTAGTCGCGCTCGAGTTCTTATTTATAAAAATAAGCAACCTTAATACTAGTTGAGTATGTTAATATATGCGTTTTAAGTTTTTCGTTATGGCTCAAGAAAATGGAGGAATTCGAATAAGCACGAGAATTAAACATAAAAGACTAAAATTACATAAACATGTATTTTATTGAATGGAAATTTTGCAATACATGGAAAAAGAAACAAAAAGGAAATGCTAACTAGAGCAAAGAAAATAGAAAACGAGCTAAGAAATGTTCTGACTCCCCTAAACTTAAAATAAGCATTATCCTCAATGCGATAGAACCAGGAGAAAACAGAAAGGAGCAGGGTAATCACTCGTCGCTTGGAAAATTTTGTCCTCTTGCTCCTCTACCTCTAGTACGAGGTCGTCGACGCCGGTCGAAATCAGAATCGTTAAGATGAAGAGCATCCGCTATGCGAGCATTTAATGCTTCGAAGTTACGATCGTTCTGGAAAGCATACTCGCGTTGTTACTCTTGTTGGTCGCGTTGTATCTCCCGAACAAGACGTAAAGTCTCAACTTGGTTTTGTTCCATTGCGTGGAACAGTTGATCTTGCCGATTCATGTGAGCTTGCATAGCCTCGAAATTAGCAGCCGAATTTTCTTGTTGTTGTGCTGCAGGTGCATTAAGAGCAAATCGCCAATTGTTGCGGCTACGGACATCGATCCGATTAGGACAAGGCAGCACGACGCCGGGCACCAGACGTCGGTTGATCATTAGAGTGTACCGACCATCTTGTCTCGGGGAGATGATATGAGAATCACGACAGTAGATTACATCAAGCAGATTTGCTGACATCATAAATTGTCCCAAGGACAAAAGCTCGTCGAAAAGGCCTAAAGCATATGCTAAAGATGTGATGATTCCACCGAAGACAAATGGGTTGGTGCCGGCCGCATTGACGCATGTATGAATGTGGCTGAGCAAGAAAGGTGCGGCATTGACAGGTTGACCGTTGAGAGCACAGAAAATAAGAAACAGCTCATTTTGGTTGACCTTGTGATTATTGGTCCTACCAAAAATGGTGTTTGCAAGGATGCGGTGAAAGTACATCAGAGCAGGATTATGGATATGTGAAGCGTAGAGATCTCGCCAAATTTCCGTGGGTTGATCGGTTAGATCTTGCCATAGAGAGAAGCCGACTTGATCCCAAGAAATGTCGCTGTCAACGTCGAATGGTTTATAATGAACATTCTGCCCTCGAGTGAACTATAAAAGTTCAACAATACGTTCTTGATAAAGAGAATATTCCTGGTTGAACATGCGGAAGTTAGCAGTGCCGGTGGTATAAGGATCGTCGGGAGGTGTGATGTAGGAGAAAGAACTGAGGAATTCAAGCACAAGCGGTTCGAAGGTTGGAGAAGGATTTAAACAGAGATTAAGCAGACCCGTATTGGTGAGCATGAAAGTGATGCTCTCTGCCATACCCAAGGTTTCCAAACAATCGGTGTCTACATATTTTGTGGGGACGACTGAACGGGAATAGAATTTTATGTATTTTGCATGTTGTTGGCCATCATCGTCTTCTCGGAACATAATCGTGGATAGGTCGGGTGGTGGTCGGTCTAGTTTAACTTGACGTTGAGTGTTTCGTGGAGCCATGATAGGAGAAGGAAATGAAGAAGGAAATTGGTAGAAATATGGGTTGATGAGCGAAAATATAAGAGAGGGATGTGGAATGAGAAGAAGTGAGGATAGGTATTTATAGTGGTATGAGATTTAAGATAAATAAATTATAATAATATGATGTTGGGAAATGAAGAGAAAAATTTGAATGTATTTTATGGTGGGAAATGGAATGGTTGAATGGAAGTAATTGTGGGAGAAGAAACGGACAACATTGAGTCAAGGAAGAAGAAAGAACATCACGTGAGAAGCACGGTGGCGGGGGCCACGAGAGATGAGGCAGGCGTCTCAAAAATTTTGCATGCATGCTTTGGGATGGGCGACCGTCTCCTAGTGGGAGACAAGGAGTAGGCGTCGTCTCAAGGTCATGTGCGGAAGGAAAGGCGAGGCGTGCGTCTCCATCATGGTGTTGGAAAATGAGGCGGCGTCTCGGGCGGCTTGCATGTACGAAAATTTAACAGGCGAGGATCTTATAATGCACGGGGTGACCGTTCTTATGAGAATCTAACAAAGCTTGAGATGACCGTCTAGGGCAGCGAGATTTGCATGTGACTTGAGGCACGAGATAGAGAATACTTTTTCAGATAACATGCATCCATGCTATATAGTTGTATATATATATATATATATATATATATATATATTATAGATAATTTAAACTTTTAATTAGTATGATATATATATATATATATATATATATATATATAATACTAGTATATAATGCCTTATAATACTATAAATATTGGGAAGTATTAATTCGGTATATTAATAGGAGGCGGAAATACGATAATTAAAAATAATACTCAATTATAATTATAAATATTAACGTGAATTATTTAATTGAGTATAATTATCGGTATTATGGGGAAGTAGTTCAAACGCATCAGAAGAAAGGGTGCAACCGATACTCGAGTAAAACTTAAAATTTAACAGAATTTAGAAAAGTGAAAATACGAAAAAGAAAGAAATTTAAAATTAGAAACTAGAATGACTACTCGTTGGTTTTCCATGGCCACTTATCAAGCGATCTCACATATCCCTCACCTTTGCTTTTCTTACATTTGTAGGGTGGTTTATTCTTTCGAAATTTCGGTGGTGGTTCTGGATCTATCATAAGTTTAAGTTTTTCAAATTTGGGCTTAGTGATTTCATCCATCGCCTCATAAGTTAACCTTACCCTCTTAACAGTAATTATATCCTTAATTTTATGGTCCTCTAATTTTCGTTTTTTAGGCAAGACTTCAAATAGTGGTGAATTAATATGGATATTGTTTAATACCGCAACATACGTTTTAAATTGGGAGTCTACCGGAGTTTCCATAAAAAATTTCAGGACAGAAATCAGTGGGGTGTAGTGATTTGAGATTACAATATGCGCTTCCTCTTCTACCTCTTTTACAACCTCCTCTTCGAACAGTGTTGGTGAATCTGTCTCAATCTCCACTATTTTCTCGTCAGAACTTTCCTCGGTCGCAATATCACTCTCCTCAAACTCATCATCACTCTCTAGGTTTTCAAATAGTTTTTCTATAATGGTTGTTTCAACATCCATATCTTCCTCGGGTAAAAGTCCTAGAAGGTTTTGTTCGAGTTGGGAGATTTGAGTCTCTAAGGCCATGTTGTGGGTCGTGAGAGAGTCAACCACAATGGTTAGTTGGCTAAGGGTTTCATTATTTTGAAGGCTTTGTTTTCTTACTTCTTCATTTTGGATAGTTTGTGTCTCTACAAAATGCTCAATCATAGACTCTAACCTAGAGTTAGTTATTGTCTCATCTGAATCCTCTATTGGTGTTTCGAAGTTAAAATCTTGCGATTCTTCAGAGTCTTGGAAGTAAGTTGAAGTTTCTTTTTGCGTTTCCCCAAAGCGTTCTATCATCCTAGATGTTTCATTAAAATTTTCCATCAATACTTCGATATCAGATTTATATGGTTCCGGTGATTCTTCAAAATATTGGGTTTGGCAATTATAGAGAGAATTGGGTTGAGGATAAGTTTGGTTGAAATTATAAGTTTCTTGTGGTTCCTCAAAATGTGGGGATTGGTAGTTTTGGAGGTAATTTGGGTAAGAGTAGGTTTGCGAAGCATTGAAATCTTCCATCAGTATTTCAAGGTCGGATTTATGGGATTCTTGTGGTTCCTCAAAATGCTGATAATGGGCGTAGGAAAAATTTGGGCTATACATAGTATATAAGGTTCCTTAGTCTATACGGTGTAACACCAGAGTTACAATATCGACTTAAATAGTCTCCGGCAACGGCGCCAAAAACTTGATCGCGACTTTATCGTCTATTAATCGGGAGACCGACTCCAAGTGCACAGTCCTATCGCGTAGTTTTAAAAGATATCGAACCCACGAGACTATAAATCGATCTATTGTTATCCTAAGTTACGGTATACAGCTAAGGCGAATAATTCTTTTGGATAAAGGTTAAGGAAAAATAATAAATAAAACGGATATCGGTACGTAACATAGTGAACCTAAGCGGATTAAATCGAACCTAAGCGCATAACGATGGTTAACTTAATTGTTCCGTAGAAATTATCAGTTTAAAAACCCTCAACTCACACTTTCGTGGTCTTATCTCGGATTATACTCCTAAAGTCGTATGCCTGCTCTCGCTAGCCCAGAAGTGTTTAGAAAATATTCTTTGGAAACTTAATAAAATCTAATTCGTTTTAAAGCGCTCTCGCTGTATTTAAATCGAATGCCTAACTTTAGCTATCCAGTTAAAACCTCACACTTTCGTGGTCTCGATCCTAACCTATTCTACTTGTCTTACTTTCGTAACGAAAAGATTATTTTTTATTACAAAAAGTCATAACCAAAATTTAAGTTAATTAAGATTTTAGCTTAAGGACAATTTAATTCCTACTCTTACTACTATTACTTACCGATACCTAAACGGTTTAGCCGGACATATTTATTAATTCAGACATGCATAAATAATAAGGTTCAATATATTTAAACATCTCCATAATTAAGTAAATAAATACCAAGCAACAATACTTAAATAAAATAAAATAATTATATTAAGAACCTGAAAATAATAATACTGGAATAATCTTGTTCTTCGAAATAAACGAGCATTCCACCACAAGTCGGCTAGATCTGCTCGGAGACTTCTCGAATAAAAAAGAAAATGCGACAAGAAAAATAAAAAGCACTAGATCTAACGTAAGGTTAGATCAGTGAAAAATACACAACAATTTCCGATGTAGAAATTGTTGTGAGAAAATTATAGAAACTTAAAACTAAAAAGAAAATCAAAACTAAGAAACTGAAATGGAAAAAATAAAATAAAAGTACAAACTGAAAATAAAATACAAATGCGAAAGAAAAACGAAGTAATGGTTGTTCGGTAAAATTTGCCGACCCTTGCACTGAAGATCGTATGTTGTATTTATAGGCTTCACTTGTAACTACGCGTTTCCATTCTCGTACCAAAGCTAGTGGAGATCGTGTGGGAAACTGCCAAAACGTGCCAAAACGTGGGAGACGGACGTCTCCAGTTGAAGAAGGAGGTGAGACGTGGGTCTCACAAGATGAAGGGAAGGAGACGTGGGTCTCCAAAGACCATGAGACGTGGGGCCCAGGTGGGAGGCGGGCGCCTCCAAGATGTGAGAGAGAAGTGAGACGTGCGTCTCACTTGGGTAGCTGCTAGGAGACGGTCGTCAAGGCTTGTGACGGTCGTGGGTCTTTGCTTCCTGGGCCTTAAAGCGTGCTGGGCTTGTTGCTTAACTTTTATAATTATTTTCTTCTTCTTTTACTCCTCCTTTTGCTATATTACCCCTTGCTTCATTTCTTTGGCTTTTTAATCCGATTTTTCCTCAATTTTATTTCTTTGCTCAATTTATCTTTATCTAATACAAATACCTGAAACATAGAAAATACCAACGTAATACAGAAATAAAATAATATAATTAAATAAAAATAGTAACATTATCTATGAAAATTAAGTCAAATATGTTATATAAATTCGTGTTATCACCTGTTGAAATGTTGGATTAGTTTGCTGCCTGTTGATCTGTTGGATTGTAACTATGATGATAACTGAGTTTTGGCTTTTTTGTGAACCAAATTAGTTTGTGATTTTCAAATAAGCTCCTTTTAACCGATGATTAATATTGAACAAGATTATGAGGATTAGCATTCTTAAAACCTGATTCTCGCCAGAAACTCCTAATGATGAGTTCGAAAAAAGAAATGTTCTCTTGATTTATGTTGATGTTCAACTATAATTACTAATCGTGTTTTCTTTTGTTGTTTTCATGTAACTATGTGATGAAGATGGAGACGATAAGAAGGCAGCTTGGATGTGAAGAATGGCTTGGAGGAAGACAACGATTCGCTCGAACCAAAAAACAAACCTTAGAAGCTTGTAGCATTAGAGTAGAATTAGGACATCTTTGTAATTTTGTAACTTTGTAACTCACATTTGTCATTGAATTACAATGAAATAATTTTTCTTTTCTTTTCAAAATCAAGCTTGTAATTCCAAAGGCATTGTAACTTTGTAGATCTTGAGATAAATGAATACAAACTAGAATACCATTCCCATAGCATTTCCATTGAATGAACATTGCACACAAAAGAGCGGAATTAATCCTAACTCAGTACTTTTTGAAAGCGAGCGGAATGAGTAATATACCCAATACGAATTGAATAATTACCTGTAACTATTGTTTCTCCGCTAATGAATTCAAAATCCAAGAACAACATCCTTCCCACTATTGAACTTAAATCCCCCAAGAAACAAAGAATTCCTTTTAAAATTTAAATTCTAAAATAAATAATTTTTTTTTTTTGAATTCAAATTCTAAACAAATAATTCCTTTTTAAAAATCCGAATTATACGTAATGACAGCTCGAATCAAAATTGAATCAATAACAAAACAAAACTTTCCTTCGAAACCCAACACAATTTTTCGTGAAAAAATTCCCTATGGAGCCTCTTCTGAATCCATAAAAAATGAAACAGTGAGGTGAAACAAAGGGGAAAATTTTGGGGTGCGACAACTACCTTAGCAAAAAGTTTACCGACTATGAAATGAGATACTCACATCTCGAGAAAACTTGCAGCGCTTTGGCTTGGGCTGATCCCCGACTAAGACAGTATATGTTGACTCACACTACCTTATTGATCTCCAAGATGGATCCGATAAAATACATATTCGAGAAACCTGCTCTCTCCAGAAGAATAGCAAGATGGAAAATGATCTTGATCGAATACGACATCCAGTATACTACTCAGAAAGCGATCAAAGGAACTATATTTGCCGATCATTTGGCTCATCAAGCCGTAGATGACTATCAGGCTATGCAGTTCGAGTTTCCAAATGAAGATGTTTTGCTATTCATTGAATGCGAAGAACCAGGACCAGATGAAGGACCTGAACCAGGATCCCGATGGACTATGGTCTTTGATGGAGCCTCAAATGCACTTGGCAATGGCATTGGCGCCATCATTACATCCCCTACAGGCGGACACACACCTTTCACTGCCAGATTATGTTTCAGTTGCACTAACAACATGGCCGAATACGAAGCGTGCATCATGGGTATTAAAGCTGCTATTGACTTAAGAATCAAGTTCTTACAAGTGTACAAAGACTCAGCCTTAGTGATCAATCAGATTAAAGGCGATTGGGATACGAAACATCCGAACCTCATCCCGTATCGAGAGTACATTTTGAGTCTGATCCCCTACTTCGAAGAGATCACTTTCGATCACGTTCCACGAGAAGAGAATCAGCTGGCAGACGCATTAGCCACTATGTCATGTATGTTCAAAGTCAGATGGGACAACGAAGCTCCCCAGATCATCATCGAAAAGTTTGACGAACCAACATATTGTTGCGAACTTGATACAGAAGAGAAACCTTGGTTCTACGAAGTGAAGAGGTACCTCGAAATTCAGGAATATCCCGCAGGGGCATCTGTCAATGACAAGAAATTCTTAAGGAGATTCGCATCCAAATTCTTCCTTAGCAACGAAATCTTATACAAGCGTAATCACGACTTGTTCTTACTCCGCTGTGTAGACCAGAAAATAGCGGAACAGATCATGTAAGAATTACATGAAGGCGCATTTGGTACCCACTCCAGTGGACATACAATGGCTAAGAAGATTTTTATAACAAGTTACTATTGGTCCACCATGGAAGCTGATTGTAACCGTTATGCTCGGTCTTGTCACAAATTCCAGATATATACAGACAAAGTGCACGTACCTCCAGTACCGTTGAATGTTCTAACCGCTCCTTGGCCTTTCGCAATGTGGGGCATTGACATGATCGGAGAAATCAAGCCTACTGCTTCTAATGGGCATCGTTTCATCCTTGTGGCAATTGACTATTTCACCAAGTGGGTAGAAGCAGCCTCATTCGCATCTGTTACCAAGAACGTTGTGGCTCGATTCATCAAGCATAATCTTATCTGTTGATACGGCATCCCAGAAAGGATTATCACAAATAACGATACCAATCTCAATAACAAGATGATCACTGAACTCTGCACGTAGTTCAAGATCAAGCATCACAACTCTTCTCCATATTGGCCAAAAATGAACGGCGCAGTGGAAGTCGCCAACAAGAATATCAAGAAGATCATACAAAAGATGACAGTGACTTACAAGGATTGGCACGAGATGTTGCCATTTACTCTCCACGGTTATCGCACTACAACACGAACATCTACAGGGGCAAGCATAAAGCATAATCTAGTTTGGCGCGCGAAACTCGCCTCAAGGAAGAAGCTCGCTTGGCACGCAATGTAGACTCTGAAGAATTAGCTCATAAAATTCAAGAGTTGGACACTGCAAGAGACCTTGTGACCCGATGGGAAGCATCGTATGGAGAATTGGAAGTCCAGTGTGAGGGATGGCAAGAAGAAGCCCGACGTCAGAATGAGCTTTGGGTGAATAGAGGAGAAACCATTATCACTTTGGAAGAGCAGAACAAGAGCTTGTATGACAACTATTCAGGCTTGGTGGAATTCTGTAGGCAGCTAATGGTGGAGGTCCCATGGAGGCTTCAGTCAGCTGTCGAGGACCTAGAAGAAGACCAAGTACCCCCAGCGGTGGAATATTTCATTTATCTTTGCAGAGACATGGTGGAGCAATTCCAAAAAGAGATAAGAGATTTCAAGCCCCGAAGAGGACAGCACTTCTGATCTTTTGTTGCCTTTATGTATTCTTCAGCTCCATTGTATCTGTTGAACTAAAAGCAGACCTACGAGTCTTGCTCTTTATTTTCTCTACAAAGACTAATGTTTGTATTCAACTGTTATGTTTGAATGAAGGACCTGATTATCCATTTGTGTGCACTAATTATTTACAAGTGAATGAGTCCGATAAAGATCCTTGGGAATGGGAACACGATCATAAGCATTTTGCATTAATCATACATAATCATGCATTTCTTTATTAAAAAGGGGACGCCAAGCTCATTACGTTTCATCTCAATCAGATTCAAGCTGACTACCCGACGCCCATACGGAACCAGAGCTAACTTGAGGAGAGCAATGGATCAGTACGAAATAAGACAGACGGCCATGTAAGATGACATTGACACCTTGAAGACCAAGATGGATCAATTGATGGAGATGCTCACGGCTCAGCATGCCAGAGAGGAAGAGCGGGCCGCCGCCGCCGCTGCCGCTGCTACTGCTGCCGCAACCGCCGTCGTCGCTGCCGCTACAGCTAACAACGCAACTGCTACCGTTGCTCCCGTCGTCACCGGAAACGTGTGGACCCTTCGAGGTGTTGCTCCATTTCCAGGAGTACAAGCACCTAATCCTCCGTTTTATGGGGTGCAAGTTGATTTCTTTCACGGAGCAGATAACCAAGGGAACATCGCTGCCGCTCATGCCGCTACCCAAACTATGGAGAATGATGAGCAAGAGCAAGAGGAGGATGAGCAAGAGAATCTGTGGTCCACAACTCCTCAAGGTGAGGAAGATCAGCAAGACGACTACATGAGACAGTTCTATCAGAATGTGGCACCTATGGGTAACCCAACTCCTTTCCAGGACGTGGCCGCCCAAAAGATGTGCAAGGAGCTTGCCGAGCAAGTAAAGGAGCTGAGAGGGAAGAATGTTGTTGGCAGAGTCTTTGTGGATATGTGTCTTGTCCCCGATGTTGTCATTCCACCAAAGTTCAAAGTGCCAGACTTTGAAAAGTATAAGGGAGTGAGCTGTCCAGACACCCACCTGATGATGTATTGCCGTAAGATGGCGGCGCATGTTAAAAACAGTAAGCTGATGATTCATTGTTTTCAAGATAGTCTCTCAGGGGCATCTTTGGATTGGTACATGCAACTCGAGAAGTCAAACATCCACTCTTGGGATGACCTGTCTAATGCTTTCTTCAAGCAGTACCACTTCAACACCACTATGGCCCCCAATCGTGTACAACTTCAGAACATGTCTCAGAAGGAGAGGAATCGTTTAAAGAATATGCTCGAGAGGAGGAAGTGGCCTCGAGGGTTCAACCAGCTTTAGCCGAAAGGGAGTTGAATGATCTGTTCATGGGAACATTTCCTGTGCAATATTATGAAAGATTGATTGGAAGCACTTTCTCTGATTTCTCCAATCTGGTGATGATAGGTGAGAAGATTGAAGAAGGTTTGAAGACCGGTAAGATGAGGGAATGTAGGACCGTCTGCGGTAAAAAAGACATTCAATGGTTTCAAGAGGAAGGAGGCCGAAGCCAATGCTGTATATGAAGCAAGAGGTAGAGGAAGGGGAAGACTACCAGCTAGATCTGCTCCGGTTCAGGTCTCGTATATGTCGTACCCCTATGTGGCTGCTATGCAATTTCCCGGTATACCATATCAGCAACCCATGCAAATGCCAATGCCGTATTCAACTCAAGTTCCTCAGAATCAAGTTCAACAAAAACAATAGCAAGTCAAGGGCCCGAAAAAGGGTTTAGTGCAACAGAAGAGCCCGCATTATCACAAGTACACCAAGGAAGAGATTCAGCCTATTCCAATGACTTACACTAGTCTACTACCATATTTGATTCAAGATGGAAGAGTGGTGCCAGGGGAATTAAAGCCTGTTCTAGGACCTCCCAAACCATGGTTTAATGAGAATGCTAGATGCGCTTTCCATGCTAATTCTCCCGGGCATACCACAAAAGGCATTTAGCCTTTAAGTGCAAAGTCCAGAACTTATTGATTTATTGTTAACTTTCGACATCCCAACATTGCTAATAATCCATTGCGAGGCATGGGTCATCATCGATGAATGCTTTGATTGAAGAAGGAATGCAGTTATGGAGGTGGATCGAGTTGAAGATGTCTTTGAAGAAGGTGTTTGAGGAATTGAAGAATGCGGTTTATTGAAGAAGAAGGTCATGATGGTTGTTTGATTTGCCAAGACAATCTAGAACATTGTGCAAAGGTCGAGAAGTACCTATAAGGATTAATGTGTCAACATTTGATTCAGTTTAGTCGAGTTCCCACTGAAGTGGAAGTGGATGTGGTGGTCCCTCTCATCAACAATAGGAGACT
Organism: Vicia sativa; assembly: GCA_021764765.1. Lineage (NCBI taxonomy): Eukaryota > Viridiplantae > Streptophyta > Magnoliopsida > Fabales > Fabaceae > Vicia > Vicia sativa. The sequence goes on from CM038792.1 coordinate 294,988,644, forward strand.
CCATGTGTCTCCTATCAAGAAGAAGAACTGTTACTGGTGGAACCAATGATGGTTTACAGCCATCAGAATCCATTATGAAAATACAAAAGCGTTACCACAGGAATTATGAACACGAAGTCATTGTGGGTGGTAAGCCAATGGTTTTGGGAGAGTCTCTTCGAGAATATCAGGTATGGTGGTATGACCGTGTGATCGAATTACCACCGGGATCCGATAAAGAGAGCGAAAAGGTGTCAGATGTTCCTCCGAAGAAAGATGGAGTTGTTGATTTGAGTGCGGAAGAATTGAGGGATATCTTTAAGACAAGTGATGAGACTTTGAAGATCATCAAGAGGAGTGACTATAAAGTGGTTGATCAGCTTAGTCAGACTCCAACAAAAATCTCAATCTTGTCCCTATTGAAAAGTTCTAAAGCCCATAAGATGGCCTTGTTGAAGTTTCTCGACAACTCATATGTGGCCGAAGATATCACAATCAATCAGTTGGATATCATTCACCGATGCTGATCTCCCTCAGAATGGAGGTAATCATAACATGGCTCTTCACATTTCTGTTACACGTGGTGGAACGACTCTTGCTAGAGTTTTGGTTGATACAGGCTCAGCTCTTAATGTGATTCTGAAGACAACATTGGCCCAGCTGCAAGTGGAAGGGGCAATGATGAAACCTAGTTCTCTGATTGTGAAGGCTTTTGATGGATCTCGCAGGATGGCGGTGGGAGAGATTGATCTCCCGGTACTTATCAGACCCCAGCTTTTCAACATTACTTTTCAAGTGATGGATATCTTTCCAGCTTATAGCTGTTTATTGGGAAGGCCCTGGATACACGGTGCTAAGGCTGTCACCTCAACTCTCCATCAAAAATTGAAGTTTTTGCTAAATAACCAAGGTGGTGGAGGTTAGTGGTGAAGCAGACTACCTGGTTAGTCACTTGTCTGAGTTCAAGTATGTGGATGTCGGAGATGAGGTGCATGAGACTCTCTTTCAAGCTTTAGAGATTGTTGGAAATGTGCAAAAAGAGGTCAAGACTGTTGAAAAGCCTAGAGGTAACATAACCCGTTGGCAGGATGTCAAGGCTCTTATCGATGTCGGGAATCCTGAAGGTTGGGGAGCGGTGATAAATGTGGCAGAGAAGAAGGACAAGAGCGGACTCGACTATCAACCATCTTCCAGGATCAGTGGAAGTTCAGAGATAGGAAAAGGAAAGATCCCTCGTCTAGAGGATACTTTTGTTGTGAAGGGTTTCCACTCCGAAAAGGCTATCAATGCCATTGAAGATAATGATCACGCAGTGGAGCTTTCTCAGATGGTGTTCCGTACCCCTCCCAGTGTGACCCTCAAGAATTGGATCGTCAAGGACGTTACCCCTCTCATTTCATTGTCAAATTAATTTCTTGTTTTAAAATTAAAAAAATTCTGTGTTGTGCCCAAGGCACAAAGGATCGCTTTGTAGGGCTTGTTCCGTTTAATGAATGAATTTTTATCTTCAATGAAAAGCGCATTTTGTTATTCAGTTTAAGATCCCTTTTATTGTTTTTACTTTTTGCTGTCCAGTGCATCTTAATAAAAACAACAACATTTTACTGTTTTTCCTGCTAAAATAAACATACATATCTAAAAGATAAAATCAATCATTTATGCAGATCACCTAAAATTGAGCTTATTATACATAGCCATGCTATAACTCCTTTTGACTTCGATTTCCCGATCAACCAAGCCGAAGATGATGGTGAAGAAGACTATGAACTCCCTGAAGAGTTAGCGCGTCTGGTTGAGCACGAGGAGAAGATGATCCAACCTCATTAGGAACCAGTGGATGTGATCAATCTAGGTACTGAAGAGGATCTCAAAGAAGTCAAAGTTGGAACCTCCTTGGGGCAAGAGATAAAAGATGAGTTGGTCCACTTGTTGCAAGAATTTGTGGATGTGTTTGCCTGGTCATATCAGGACATGCCTGGACTTGATACAGATATTGTTGTGCACAAGCTTCCGCTAAAGCCCGAATGCTCTCCCGTGAAGCAAAGACCGAGGAGGACGCATCCCGAGATGGCTAAGAAGATCAGAGACGAAGTCAAGAAGCAGTTCGACGTCGGTTTCCTTGCTGTGTCGGTATATCCAGATTGGATCGCCAACATTGTACATGTCCCCAAGAAGGATGGAAAGGTTCGGATGTGTGTAGACTACAGAGATTTGAATCGAGCCAGCCCGAAGGACGATTTTCCTTTGCCTCACATTGATGGCTTGGTCGATAGCACAGCCCAGTCGTCAGTTTTCTCCTTCATGGATGGTTTCTCTGGATATAATCAGATCAAGATGGATCCTGCATACATGATGAAGACAACATTCACCACCCCGTGGGGCACCTTCTGTTACAAAGTCATGCCTTTTGGACTACAGAATGCGGGGGCAACTTATCAAAGAGCCATGGTAGCTCTTTTCCATGATATGATGCATAAAGAAATCGAGGTCTATGTGGATGATATGATTGCCAAGTCTCAGACTGAGGAGGAGCATATTATTCATCTCAGAAAGCTGTTTGAAAGATTGAGGAAGTACAAACTTTGATTGAATCCTAACAAGTGTACTTTCGGAGTCCAGTCCAGGAAGCTACTTGGATTCATAGTAAGCCAACGAGGTATCGAGGTAGACCCTCCTGACAAAGTAAAAGTTATCCAAGAAATGCCAGCACCAAGAACGGAGAAGGAAATTCGTGGTTTCTTGGGACGCTTAAATTACATTTCCCGGTTCATATCGCATTTGATAGCTACTTGTGAGCCTTTGTTCAAGTTGTTGAAGAAAGATCAAGCCATCATATGGAATGATAATTGTCAGCGAGCATTTGATAAGATCAAGGAGTACTTACAAGAGCCACCTATCTTAATACCGCCTGTGCCCGGAAGGCCTCTCATAATGTACCTCACCATACTCGAAGGGACTATGGATTGTGTTCTAGGGCAACATGATGAAATGGGAAGGAAAGAGCATGAAATCTATTATCTGAGTAAGAAGTTCCTTTGAATGTGAAAGGGTACTCTGCTAGAAAACTTGTTGCTTTAGCATGGGCTTGCCGTCGTTTGAGACAATACATGGTGTGTCACACTACAATGCTGATATCTAAGATGGACCCCATCAAATATATCTTGAAAAGCGGATCTGGTTGGAAGGATTGCACGTTGGCGAGATGTTACCATCGAATATGATATTCAATATGTAACTCGAGAAAGCAATCAAGGAAGTGTCGTATCGAATATCTAGCCCACCGACCTATGGAGGACTATCAATGATGAGGTTTGACTTCCCAGACGAAGATGTCATGTTTATCAGAGATTGCAACATTCCTGGACCAGAGGAGGGACCCGAGCTAGGATCCCGGTGGACGCTTGTGTTTGATGGAGCATCCAACGCAGTGGGGCATGGAATAGGGGCAATTATAACTTCTCCGACAGGTTTTCACATTCCCTTCACCGCCAGAATCTGTTTTGATTGTACCAACAACATGGCAGAATACGAAGCTTGCATCTTCGGGATTGAAGCAGCCATTGATTTAAGAATCAAAATTCTTGAAGTTTATGGAGATTCGGCACTCGTCGTTTGCCAGGTCAAAGGAGAATGGGAAACTCGTAATGAAAAGTTGATTAATCGAGAGATCATGTTTTGAAGCGTCCGTACTTTGATGAGATTACTTTCCATCACATTCCTAGAGGAGAAACCGGTTAGGTGATGCTTTAGCCACTTTGTCTTCAATGTTCAAGGTCAAGTGGGCTAATGAAGCACCTTCCATCACTATCGATCTAGAGAACTTTGTATGATGATTGATGAAGGCAAACCTTTTATGACATAAGCAATATATAGAAGAAGAATACCGGAAGGGCATCTATTCTTGATAAGAAGACTTTGAGATAACTTTTTCTTGAGTAATGGGGTCACAAGAGGAATTTTGATTTGGCCTTGCTCGGATGCATGGATAGACGAAGCGGATCAACTCATCAAAGAAATTCATGAAGGTTCTTTTGGTGTTCACGCAAATGGGCATGCAATGGCGAAGAATATTCTCAGGGCTGGTTACTATTGGATGACCATGGAAGCAGTTGTGTTGTTTATGCGATGAGATGTCACAAGTGTCGATTCATTAAGATGCATGTGCCACCCTCACATGAATGTTTTGACCTCTCTGGCCATTCTCTATGTGAATTGATATGATCGGAATGATTGAACGAAGCTTCCATGGACATCGCTTCATACTAGTCGCCATAGACTATTTCACCAAGAGGGTTGAGGCCGCTTCATATGCAAATGTGACACGACAAGTGGTTACCCGCTTCATATGTCACTACGGTACTCCTAGCAAGATTATCACTGACAACGGGACAAATCTGAACAACAAGATGATGAAGGGTGTGTGACACATTCAAGATCGATCATCACAACTCATCTCCCTGGACCAAAGATGAATGGTCTTTGTTGAGGCAACTAATAAGAATATCAAGAAGATCCTTGAACATGGTGAAGGCGTATAAGGATTGGCACGAGATGTTGCCATTACGCTTTGCAGGCTGAGCGTCTATTCACACTGACGGGGAGCAACACCTTACTCACTTGTGTATGGCACGGAGGCAGTACTTCCTATGAAAGTGGAGATTCCTTATCTCAGAGTTCTGATGGAAACAGAGTTGGAAGAGGCGGAATGGGTCCAAAATAGGTATGACCAACTCAATCTGATCGAAGAAAAGAGGTTGACAGCCATTTGTCATGGCCAACTCTACCAGAAAAGAATCAATAGGGCTTTCGACAAGAAGGTACGTCCCCGCGAGTTCAAAGTGGGCGAATTAGTGCTAAAAAGGATAATATCTCCGCACAGAGACCCTCGTGGGAAGTGGGTGCCAAACTATGAAGGACCATACGTGGTAAAGAAAGTTTTCTCGGGAGGAGCTCTTGTTCTCACCAACATGGATGGAGAAGACTTGGCACATGCCATCAACTCAGATCTGATCAAAGTATTATGTCTAAAAAGAGAGAAAAAGTTTAGCCAGTGGTGAAAACCGAAAGAGGCGGCTTAAGCAAAAAGGGTAAATATCGGTGAACCAAGATCTTCGAGATGGTTCACATAAAGATCAGGGAATGTGTAAAGACATAATCTTTGCGGTGTAGCCTTCATGCCAGCGAAGCTTAGATGGAGGGGATTAGTTCAATCACCATCTTCAGGAGCGAAGTGATGAAGAATAGCAGTCAGGAGGGGGGATAGCATGTTTCGGTTCAATGAAGTTCAATTTCAATTTCGTTGTTGTTTTAAGAAATGTGTATATATTTACTTTTTCCTGTATATTTCTCCTAAAGGAATCTGCATCTTCATGTACAAAATATCTACTTATGAGTTATTTCTCTCATATTTTAAATAAAAGAATTGTTCAGTTGAACTTCGTCCCTTGTCCTATTTTTTATCTTTTTTGCATGATTAACTTAATTTCGCTGCTGTTTTAGATAAAATTAAAATCACTCAAAATGGTAAAACCAGGAAGTTTTGAAGCTTAAAATTGTTTTGATTTACGAAATGTTGGGGGTGACTGACTTTCTAAGCATTACGCCTTTTCCTCTGATTTGGAAATATCTCGTATCCATCATGATGTTTGTGAGTAGTCGGTCTTTGTCTCCCACAGAAGCCGTTGCAACAACATTCGTGACTGGATCACTGCCATGGCCCTTCATTTGATTTTTCAGTGGTGCCGGGAGTTCAGTTGATAAACCAATGCATCAACCAGTATATTCACGCATCCATTCATTTATTCATCCATTCATATCACGGTACATTCATGCATGAACCTTTGCCATAATCTAAAACCCGAGGGGTATGTTCGAATAACAATCTAGTTCTTCTCCCGGTGCGGTGAATGCTTGGGTGACGAGACAATCGACGATAGTGTCAATTCTCGGTGAAGTCTCTTCCCAGAAATCATCATCCCAATGAATTTTTGTGACAACATGATTGTTCAAGTTGGATTCCCCAGTGATGTCTTCCTTCTCTCAACAGTATCAGGAAATCATATACTATTTGCATTAGAAAAAATCATATCATGCATATCATACTCATGCATTAGCTTCGGCTATTTATTTTGCAGGGTTTTCGGATGAAGCCTAGATATCCTCGTAAGGATCGAATGGAAGGATTAGTTCTCGGTGACTTAATTATCCTCTTTCTCTACACCTAGTGATATACTTGTATGGATCTCAACAATGATTGGTTTGTCAATCGAGATTTCTTCAATGAAGAGTTGTTTCTTTTATATGGACTCTAATGTCGGTGAAATTATCGGTAGGGAGTCCCGATGAATTTTCACATGGTTTTCTTGAAGTTTCCCAGTGACAATTTACTCAATGAGTCTCCTTCAGAAAGGATTATTACAACATAATTCTTGGTATTTTCAAAGATTTCTTTCAGACAAGAATCTTCCCAGCAATTTCTATTTGCAGTGAATTTTGCGTCTCTGTTATCTGAGCCGTTCTCAGAAAATTACAGTGAACTTCTGGTGCGTTTATTTCCCCAGTAAATCGTCAACTACTCAACAATAAATGTCCACCAGGTGGGATGTTTATTCAATTACAGGATTTCTCCAACTCAGATGTTGATCCACATATCCACTTGCTGCAACGCATTTGTCTATACAATGCCGGCAAATTGAAGCTCATTACCCTAGGAGTTTTTCAGTCACAGGTGCTGAATTTGATTCTTCTATCACCGGTAAAGCTATCTACGTACAAATTGAAGATCTTGTCAACTCGAAAGTTGTTCAACATGTCTGTACATGTTAAGTAAGATTTTCTCATCAGCAGAAACGTCGGAAACAAGATTTACCGACTTCATAAACATCTATATCACACCAATGTGCTGGATATTGTTTTGTTTATCCCCAGAATTATATTCTCGGATGCGCTACTGATTTTGTTCTGCTAGTAACTTGGAAGTTATATGGTCAAGACATTCAGCATGCCATGGCTCTTCGCACTTTCGTGCACCAACAATTCAAATATTGTTCTAGCCATTTTATCTTCGTTAAAGTTTGCGGGTATTCTTTAACTCTTTGGGGATCTTCAGACATTTTCTCAATTTTATCTTCGTTAAAGTTTGCGGGTATTCTTTAACTCTTTGGGGATCTTCAGAAAGTTTCTCAGTTTCATTTTCGTTAAGGGCAAATTTTCGGTGTTCTCTGGTATTCAATCCTCCTCCACCTTGAACGTTCGAAAGCTGTCACTTTTTCTCACTCATCAGGTTTAAGATGATTGAATAGGGGCAACTGTCGCACCCCAAAATTTCCCCTTTGTTTTATCTGTCCATTCATTGGTTTCAAAGGAAAGATTCATTTTTTTCAAACTGTCGTTTAAGAAGCTTTGGGCTATTTAGTTCAAAAGGATCTGTTTGGGAATTATTTGCCCGAAAGAATTTATTCGTTCTTTTTTGGAATTTTAATTCAAGAAATATAATAATCATTTATTTTTTTGAATTTTAATTTTAAAAAAAAAAGAATACTATGTTTTGTGGAATTTAAGCCCAATGAAGGATATGTTCTTGGATATCGATTTTGTTTATAGCGGAAAGCGTTATAAAGAATTTCGTTCATAACAATCGAATTGTAATTTGAATTTGAATATTTTTATATCAAGTTGATATTACAAAATATTTTAAGTTTTACAAAGTACAATTTTGCAAGAAGATTTGGGAATGAAATTAAATTTGGAACTTTTGCTAGTGTCATACCCCAAAATTTGCCCTCCATCTATTCAAAGATTTCATACATCCATACTCGAGGATTCCTCGAGTTGATCGGACAAACTCTCTCTAGACAATCAACCCAAACTAGGGTTTGGTATCTCTCAATCAAGATGAATTTAACATCTCAATGGTCTTCATGCCTCCTCATATGCTTCAAGATTCTCCATGACAAGTTTCAAGCTTCACGGATCAAGTTTCCTCAGACAATTGCTCGGATGGTTGAAAATCGGTTGTATTGAACAAAAGTCAGCTGTGGTCAACATACTGTCAAACTTCATAATTTTTGGTCAACATCCTCATTTTGAAGTTACATTCATCATTTGATCAAGGGTTGATCATGATTCATCAAGAAAACTCAAGATTTGCTCAAAGTCAAACTTTCTAAATTAGGGTTTACAGGTGAAAAGTCAATGAACTTTGGTGATCATAACTTTCTCATACTTTCTCAAAAAATTTCCACCACCTCTTGTTTTGAAGGAAATTCAATTCTCTACAACTTCATGTCTCACAAGAATGTCCAAAAATGCTTCATTTGAGAGGTATAGCTCGAAACATTATGGGTCATTTTCAAAGTCAACAAAAGTCAACTTTTGTTTTGAAGATATATTGAGCATGGAAACTCCAATTGAGATGAGACCAAAAGGTTGGTTAGAGGACTCTTAGAGCTTTCAAAAGTCCAAGAACACTCAAAAATGTGGAAAATTGAGCAAGATACACCATTCACAAGTTGGGCGATTTTGAAAGAATGCACAAAGAGATACTTCTAAAAATCAAATTTTTGCAAATGGGCTTACTTTTCTCCATCAAACTTATTCCTCATACAATTAGGAATATCCAAGCCCAATGCCACGAATTTTGATTTATTTTCTATTTAATTTGTAATTTATTCATTTAAATGCAAATTAAATTTAAAAATAAAGTACAAAATTAAAATTAATTACAAAGATTGATTTTATTCTTTCCTTGAGACTCAAGTAACTTACAAATGCCAACAATTTTGAAAATTGATCAATTTGGCAAGATTGGATTGAGAATTAATCAAATTTTGAAAATTTGATTTTGTACAAAAATCAAAATTGATTTTCATTGAATGGTGATTGATTCTTACCAAAAACAATGCCAAATCCTTCCGATACTTATACGATGCATACCAATCGAAGAGAGCGAAAATTGCTCTGAAACCCTATTCAAAGCTCAAAAACGTGGTGCACAAGCTATTGGCAATCCTACTTCGGCCGTTTTCAATCGATTTTGAGGTGTCAACACATTCCTTGACATCTCGAATCGATTGGACCTTTACTTTGCCAAAACATCAAGAATCGTGGCGAAATCGGTTTGTTCTTGAATTTTCAAAATTAATTCCTTCATTCATGCATTATTAACTCGATTTGTTGTTGTTTTGTGTTTAGTGATGTGTTTGCAAGCTTTACGGGCAAGCCATTTGAATTTCCATGGCACGAATCGTGTTACACCATAGCTAGGGTTTACGAGCTCGATTTAGGCTTTGCTTAAATGGAAAAATTGGACAATAGGACCTATACCATCGTGTTGGACGATCTGGGGAATCGAACCATGCTTTTAGAACTTATTTATATTATGTATCTTTGGATTTTTGATTGTAGCCAGGGACATAGCGTCGAGCAATGGCCGGCGAAAATTCAAATATTTGAAAGGTTGAAGGCAGTGGTGCGAAGGAGGAAGCAATGGAAGGCGTGTATATTCCACTCACTCCGTTTCCAAGCGATTAGAACATGCCATTTCGGTTGGTCAAGGCGTTGGTTTTCAAGGTTTGAGGTCGGGTCCCTATTCGAACCATCTTGGGACCATTCTTTTACAAGTTTGCAATTTCTTCATATTTTCATATTTTCATATTTTTAATATTATACATTTTAATTTCTTTTCATATTTTATTTACGCATTTAAAATTCATCAAAATTAATTTTCTTTTTACATTATTTTCTAAAATCTTTATTTAATTTATAAAATTAAAAATATAATTTTGCATGCATATTTATTTTATTTGTAATTTTGCATTTAAATCACTTTTAATTCATTTAAATTATTAAATTGCATCTAAAAATCCCAAAAATTATTTTAGCATATTTATATTATTTCGACATGTAACAATTTTCTCATATAAAAATTTGCATTTTCTCTAACATTTTCTCTTATTTCGATTTCATCATATTTTAGATTTCTTATCGTTTCACGAGTTATTCAATTCGGACGTTTCTTTAGTTTTCATTTTATTTTCCAATAATGTATGTATATGGGATGTAATAGTTTAAAATTAGGTCTTTACTTTCCGCATTTTAAATTATGTATCTTCCCCAAAGCCTTGTAATAGCGTAGGACATTTACTTTCCGCATTTTACATTCCGCATTTTACTTTCTGCACCCTATCAATTGCTAGTAACTAGGCGTGTATGGCAAGATAAAATCAACATAGATAACCTCAATTTCAAGATAAAATATAGAATCAACACACTTTTCACACATGCACCCTTAGGGTAATTCTCTCTCGTTGCCTTTGAATTCAAGATGGTCGTGTCCCTCGAGCGTAGAGGTATCTAACACGTTGCCTTCCAACAAATCATCATAGTCCCTTCGATACAAAGATCATAAGACCCACGATGTCGCCTCCGAATACATGATCTTGACCCTCGATTGTAAGCCTCGAAAATGATGATAGTCCTTGAATGTGCTAGGATACTTCCTGAGTTGCCTTCTATGACCATCGATGTCCTCAATGTCCGATTACATCCAATGAATGGAGCTACCTACTAACTAATGGTAAGGCTAGCTATTCTAAAGGCGTATGAAGTATGAAACGATTAAGTGGGTAAATAAGTCTCTTAGTTGCTTGCTCTAAAATGCTTTTCACACACACTCTTTTTCAAAGTTCAAATTCTTTTCAAAACAAAACATTTCCGAACACTTTGTATACACTCCTACATGAGTCATTACAAAGTCAAAGCGAAATACCTTTTTCAAAACATTTTTTCAAACACACGAGCAATTTTAAAAGTGATCTAGAGCAACTAAGGCAGTAGATAACTACGGATGGAAAGGGTGCTAATACCTTCCTTTTTCATAACCATTCTCCCGAACTCGAATCTAGCGAAGGTCTTTTTCGTACTTTTACCTTCCCATAATTGGATAAAAATAAAAGTCGGTGGCGACTCTTGCTATCCGCATTTTGGATACAAAAATCCTACAGTCGGTTCAGTATTCTGAGCGGCGACTCTGTTGGAATCACCCTAAAGAGAATTGCCTTAGGGTTTCTAGATAACTTTTATTGCTTTTGTTTGACTTGTATGCTTTATCTTTAAGGGTTTCTTGGGTATTATATTTGTGGGGGATCCTACACGGATCCGGGTTTCCTTTTAGGTAAGTAGCATTAGATCATCGCGAGCTAGGCGTATAACTAAGCGGTCAACATGATGGCTACGTTAGCGTGACACTTTGGTTGTCCGATACTCTTCATTCCCAAGTTGAAGATAGTATTTGGCTTCTGCGTGGTGTCATCAAGCTAACTAAACTTTTAGAACCTTAATTGACCCATCTTGGCCATTAGAAGGTAGTGAGATGGCGGCTTTGAGTCTGATGAGGTTGGTTGATACTCGATGCTACGCTCATTGAGATCGAGACTTTTGGGATATTTTCGATCGACCACTTGGCGTCGTATTGAAATACGCCTACGAGAAAGATCTATGATATGAGATTCCTAGAACCGGTTACTATTATAGGGCGGGATGAACCAACTCGAACTTTTGGTGGGGTAATCACCTATACCTCATCAAGCCTTAAACCTAGGCTCATTGTGTGAATTGCTTGTGTGTGCTAAACATGACATCATGACATCATCCGCATTGCATATCATTTCTAACTATTTCAAGGACCTAGGGTTTATCTTTGCTGTTTTAGTAGGAATTATGGCTTCTAGAAAGACTATCGAATCAACTTTATGGGTATACCTTCTCATCAAAATTGGTTTGAAATTCCGACCATGCTCGGTTCATCAAAGACATGGTTATCTACTTGACTTGGTTATCTCGGTTTTGAAGAAGATATGATGCATGTCCTATTCGGTTCTTTGATCCGAAACACCATTGCTTTACATTCCCAGTTACGGTTGGTTCCTACCTTGGAAGAGTTCTCTAAGCTACTTGGGATACCTATTCTTGACCAAATGCCATTCAGGCAGAAAAGGTTCCTAAGTATGAGACATCGCATCCTCTTTACATCTTAAGCGTTCGGATATTGAAGCCAATTGGGAAACAAGCGGAGTTAAGGGTTTACTTTCAAGTTTCTAATCAAAGAAAGCGAAATTCCTCAAAGTTATGAGTTTCCATGCATTTGAAAACATTGTGGCCTTGCTAATTTATGGTTTGGTTCTATTTCCTAACTCGGATCAATTCATAGATATCAATGCCATCAAATTGTTTCTTACCATGATCTGTGCCTACCACTTGGAGACATCCTACATTCTCTCCACACTCGTACTACTAAGAACAAGGAACTCTCATGTGTTGTATCCGTTACTTTCAAGGTGGTTTATTTTGCACCTTCCTCCATCGATTTGAAGAGCGAGCAAAGGTTGAGATGGTCTCGAAGATTGATGTCACTCTCTCATTCGGATATCCGTTGGAATCTTTTCTCTCAAAGGACTTCACCTTCATCGCGTTGTGGAGAATTCCCTAATGTACCGCTACTTGGTATAAGGGGTATTACTTACACCCTTCTTTAGCTCTCGTCGGTTTGGTTTTGCTTTCGAAAAGATGGTCCACATGATATGCTTCTCCAAGATGTTGTGTTCGACTACAACCACGATCTCGGGATTAAGCGAAGGTTCATACGCTTGGAGCATGGTAAAGAAGGCGATACCAAGACTTTGGGGAACCAAATCCATTCCTTGGGAACCTTACCTCAAATGGGTGCGAGCTCGAGCTCAAAACCTCATGATGCCATTCACGCTGTTCTATGGAACATGGTGGCGTACCTATCTTATTCTCCATCTGACATGCCTGATTTTGAAGACTTGAAGAGATCTGGATTCAACTAAAGAAGAGGATACCTTTGAAGCTCGATGCTATGCAAGTGAGAAGAAAGTGCTAGAGTTAACCAAGCTACTTCATGGGAAGAAGCATTAACACCTACCTCAACAAGAGGAGGCGCCCATGGGAGACTTAGAGCTTTAGGATTTTTATGCTTTTCTTTTATTATTGTTTTGAACTATCTCTTGTACTTAAAAAGAAAAAAAAAAGAATAATAAAAAGAGTACTAATAAATGTTTGTTCTTGCTTGTTTAACAAATTTAAATCTCTAAGGTCCTTGAAAACATTGCATTGCATTCGCATAAACATTGCATATCATAGCATAACATTGCATCACAGGTACATTGGAGATTGGTTTTCTCATTTGCTCGCTATTTATTTTAGAAGAAATGGCTCTTGAACAGACTGTCAAAGATCTCCAGCTCGAGAATGCTCGGTTTGTGATGTTCACGGCTTGGTCCAAGGCCAAGAGGATGCGAAGAAACTCATCAACGAGAAAGAAGAAGGTTGTTGGTCTCCTCGACATGGGCGGGAGCTACAAAGGTGGTCTAAGATTCGATCGGATGAGCTCTCGAAGAAAGTGTCAAGAATGAGGGAGTGTCAAGGGTGATGGCGAAGGCAGCGGCATGAGCACGAAAAAGACTATGATGATGGTACTCGATGAAGATGACAAGTACAAGCAACTTGAGGACCGTCTGAATCTTGTGGAAAACACGAAAATGTCAGGGTTGAATTTTGATGATCGAGTCTTGTTCACGGTGTTGTGATTCCTCCCAAGTTCAAAGTTCAACTTTTGCTAAGTATGATGGCATGTCTTGCCCTAAACTGCATTTGAAGTCCTATGTTGATCAACCCCGTGATAGGAAAGTTGTGGATGCACTATTTCAAGAGGCTTGTCGGAACTCGGTTGGAGTGGTATTATCGGCTAGAGAATGGCCGTATCCGTACTTGGGTGACTTAGCGGATGCTTTCTCAGACGGTATGAGTACAATGTTGAATTGACACCTACTCGCATGCAACTACAAAGCATGTCTATGGGTCGTGATGAGAAGTTCAAAGTATGCTCGAAATGGAGATTTAGCGGTGAGTTCAACCACCCTTGTCAATAGGGAGTTGGTTGATATGTTCATGGGAACAGCAGGCCCATTCTTGAATCATCGATTGGAAACTCTTGACCGGATTCAAGTGATGGAGAGCGTATTGAAGTATTAAGGCGGAAGATTCATGTAGAGACATCTTCAATCTTTGCGAAGAAATCTTTTGGTGGTAAGAAAGAAGTTAATCTTGTGTGTGTATCGAGCCGAGCCAAGACCGACGCTCAATCTGTGGGCGGTTGTGATCTCGATCCTACATCGGCCCTTAGCGAGACAGCAGCGTAACGAGCGCCACGAGGCGGTTTACAAGATCAACATGCCATTGTCATGACCTTGCAACACATGTTGAGCGGTGATAACCTTGAGGATCCTCCTCGAAATGTCAACACTTTATCTCGAGATACAACCCTAATGCTAAGTGTGCTTACCATTCCATAGCCTGGACATAACGATGATTGTTGGGCTCACGAAGAACAAGATTCAAGATATGATTGAAGCTAAGCGATTGAGTTTGACCCTCCGTTGAGACTCGAGCGTGATCAGCGCCTATGCCTAACCATGACAAGGCTCCAATCTTTGTTGGTGGCGATACTTACATCTTCAACATAGAGGACTTGACCATTCCTCGATGGTATTAAGAAAAATTTGTTACAAGCGGTGTCAATCCGGGATGCGGAGGATTGTCGTTGGTGCCGTCTGCACTGATGGTTGTGCTTGGTTGAGAAGGCGTGTTCGGTGCATGATGAATAGAGTGAGATACTATTTGAAACCACTGTGCGGTTGTGTGAAGATATGTCTAAGTTGAAGATCGAAGATGTGAGCGAAACCACACCATCATGTGGGATACCTTAGGGCACCAAGTGGAAAATATGATTACATGGTAAAATACTGCTCACGAGAGCTACAAGATTCCTATTGAAGATGTTAAAGGCGTAGGATGGGGTGGCGATTTCCACGAAGACTATCTTGATGTTAATCCCATAAGTTTCCTCTGCGATCCTGCGCCTAGGTGGCACCTCTCATCATTACTTCTCAAGACCGGTTCCATATTCCTCGACAAGGCTATCCCTTGGAATTATGGGTGAGGTTTACTATCATGGCGTCAAGCAAGACCCTCGACCATTGAAGATCTTACTATTCGACATTGACAACATCACGGATCGATAAGGTGACGAGCCGGAAGAGTATTCTCTCGGATATCTCTCCTCCAAAGACATTGCGACTCGGCTCGCATTCGGCTATTCAACCCGTTCCCAAGCTAGAGGAAAGAACCGGTGACTCATCTTGCTCGACGAAGTACCAAAGGAAGTTACTAAAGACACCTCCAAGCAAGAAATGGAGAAATTCGAAGATCATCAAGAGAGAGTGACTACAATGTTGTGGAGCAGTTGGGAAGACTCGTCAAGATCTCCATGCTTGCTGCTCTTGTTCTCAGAGGCTCGTACTAGCCTTGGTGAAATTTCTAAGAATGCTCACGTGCCATAAGACACTACTCTTGATCAATTTGAAGTTTGTATTGCTAGCACGGCTGCCACAACGGCTAGGCTTCTACGATCTTGATTTGACTCCTGGGAAAGAAACACAACAAAGCATCTACGTGGAATGTAAGGCACTACCTTGTCTCATGTTTTGGTGGATCAGGTTACGCTTTGAATATTCTTAGAAGGCGCTTTTGATCGGCTTGATGTCGAAGGGTTGGTTCGAGACCCGTGACATTATTGTGAGGGCTTTTGATGGTTCTAGCGGACAATGCTTGGAGAGCTCACTGCACTGTTAAAGTCGGTTCCCAGACTTTGATTCCACTTTCTTTGTCATGGACATCCGTCCGCCTCTCTGCCTACTTGGGCCCTTGGATACATGGGCGGTAGCTGTACCTCTACTTTGCATCGAGGCTGAAGTACCGGTGAAAGGGAAGGTTGTTCACGGTGTGTGGTGAAGAAGAGTACATGGTCGAGTCATCTGGTCATTCCGATACCTCGAGGTGGAGGGTGAATTCTTTGAGACTCCTGTCAAGCTTTTGAAACAATGCCAGTCATGCAGTTGACTCTCACCACTCCTGAAGTTACCAAGCTCCGCCTAGGATGGCCTCGTGAAAGGCTCAAGCTGTGTCGAAGAAGGTAGTTCTATTTGGGGTCGACTCCTAATCTTCCTTTCAAATTTGACAAAGCGGTTTAGGCTTCACCATCAAGGTCGAGAAGATGATACGTGACGTCTTGCGCCAACTTCCCTTCCGGCCAGTGGAATCCATGCTATAGAAGGCGACAACAACGACTTCGACATCGGAAGTGGATCTTCGAACTCGGATCATGGGCTCGACAATTGGAAGGCGAAGGCGTCTTACCAATCTCCTTTAGTCGGGAGTAATTGCTCTTGTTTTTGCTTTTCGTATTTCTTTATGTTTTGAACAATAAACTTTGAAAGCCTAGTGCCTTGCGGGGCATCATGGCTCGTTTGCGAGGTTATTATCATCGTTTGCGTGTTTTCATTCAATAAATCGTTGGACTTTTGCATTCAATTATGTTTTCTTTCTTTTACTTTATCACCTTCAAAAGCTATGTGTTTCTTACACACACGTGATACAACGAGAATCACTCGAATCTAGTTAATACTTGACTATGCTATTGCTAAATATGACTTGATAATCCGATCTACCAAGCCGAAGGCGAAAGTGAGGAAGATTGTGAAGTGCGGAGAACTTGCCTTTCTGACAGAAGAAGCGAGTTATCTGACCACCACGAAGAGCAAGTTGAGGTTGTGAATTTGGAGTCTTGCGAGAGAAAAGAGATCAAGGTAGGAGGCGGGTCTTGAGAATAGTGTTAAAGAAAGGTTGATTCGGATGCTACGAGACTATATTGAGGTTTTTGCTTGGTCATACGAAGACATGCGGGTTTAGACATTGATATTGTGGTACACGATTGCCGACAAAGAAGGTTTTCTCGATAAAAGCGAAGGTTAAATCGCATGCGTCTGAAATGTCGAGAGAAAATCAAAGCGAAGTTATAAACAGTTCAATGGTTTCTTAGATGTCACCTCTTATCGATGGGTTGCAAATGTAGTACCCGTACCTAAGAAGGATGGTAAAAATGCGAATGTGTGTGGATTCTGAGATTTGAACAAAGCAAGTCAGAAGGCGACTTTCCACTTCCTCATATTGATGTTCTAGTTGACAACACGCTCGGCATAAGGTTTTCTCCTTCATGGATGGTTTCTCCGGTTACAATCGGATCAAAATGGCTCCGAAGACATGGAAGACTACTTTTGTTACGAGTGGGGTACTACGCTACAAGGTTATCTGTTCGGGTTGAAACCAGGCGCCACTATCGTGCTATGGTGACATTATTTCATGACATGATCCATCACGAGATAGGGTCTCGTCGGCGACATGATAGCTCGATCCTGGCGAAGAAGAACATCTTGATCATTTCGAAACTATTTGATGATTGAAGAAATACAGGTTGAGACTTAATCAACAAGTGCACCTTTGGAGTCGGATCAGGAAAACTCCTAGGGTTTGTTGTCGATGGTAAAGGTATTGAAGTTGACCCGCCAAGGTTAAAGCGATTCAAGAAATGCGGTAGCCCATACGAGAGAAGGAAGTCGAGGTTTCTTGGGCGATTAAACTACATTGCGATTCATTGCACCTACTGCGCTGCTTGTGAGCCAATCTTCAAGTTACTTAAGAAAGATCAAGTAGTGGAATGGAGCAGCGATTGCGGATCGCTTTTGACAAAATCAAGGGTACCTCGATCCTCCTATCACGATGCCTTCGTAGAAGGAAGACCTCTTATCATGTACTTGCGGTGTTAGAAATTCAATGGGGTGTGTGTTGGGGCAACATGGCAGTGCAGTCGAAAAGAGCATGCAATATACTACCTTAGCAAAAGTTTACCATTGTGAAACAAGATACTCAGCTCGAGAAAACTTACAGCGCTTTGGCTTGGGCTGCTTTCGATTAAGGCAGTATATGTTGACTACACTACCTTTTTGATTTCAAGATGGATCCGATAAAATACATATTTGAGAAACCGGCTCTCTAGGAAGAATAGCAAGATGGCAAATGATCTTGACCGAATATGACATCGGTACACTTCTCGAAGCGATCAAAGTGTGTGGCCGATCATTTGGCTCATCAAGCCATAGATGACTATCGATCTATCGGTTAATTTCGAGATGAAGATGTTTTACTAATTCTGATTGTGAAGAACCGGGCCGGACGAAGGACACGAACAAGGATCGATGGACTATGGTCTTTGATGGAGCCTCAAGCGCACAATGGCATTGGTGCCATCATTACATCCCTACGGTGAGACATCGCCTTTCACATGATTATGTTTGATTGCACCAACAACATGGCGAATATGGCGTGCATCATGGGTATCAAAATTGCTATTGACTTAAGAATCAAGTTCTTGCAAGTGTATGGAGACTCGGCTTTAGTGATCGGTCAGATTAAGGCGAGTGGGATCGAAGCATCAGATCTCATTCCGTGTCGAGCATGTTAAGTTTGATCCCTACTTGAAGAGATCACTTTCAATCATATTCCACGAGAATCGGTTGGCGGAGCATTGGCTACTATGTCGTCTATGTTCAAGGTTAGATGGGACAACGAGGCTCCCGGATCATCATTGAGAAGTTCGACGGACCGGTATTGTTATGAGCTTGACCGGAGAGAAACCTTGGTACTATGGCGTGAAGAGTATCTTGAGACTCGGGAATATCCAGAGAGGCATCATCATGATAAAGTTCATGAGAAGATTTGCATCAAATTCTTCCTCGTAGCGACATCTTATACAAGCCAACCACGACATGCTTACTCATTGTAGACGAGGAAAATAATCGTATCATGGAAGAGTTACGAGGCGCATTTGGTACCCATTCCGTGGACATACCATGGCTAAGAAGATTTTGAGCAGGTTACTATTGGTCCACCATGGGCGATTGTCACCGCTATGCTCGATCTTGTCACAAGTGCGGTTATCCGACAAAGTACACGTACCTCCGGTACCTCGAATGTTTAACTTCTCCTTGGCCTTTTGCAATGTGGGGCATTGACATGATTGGAGAAATCAAGCCCACTTCTTGAACATCGTTTCATCCTTGTGGCGATTATTTCACTAAATGGGTAGAAGCGACCTCGTTAGCATCTGTTACCAAGAATGTTGTGGCTCGATTCATCAAGCATAATCTTATCATCGGTATGGCACTCCGAAAGGATTATCACGGATAACGGTTCTAATCTCAACAACAAGATGATCACTAAACTACGCACATGATTCAAGATCAAGCATCACAATTCTTCTCCATATCGGTCTAAGATGAATGGCGCGATGGAAGCCGCCAACAAAAACATTAAGAAGATTATCTGAGAAGATGGCTGTGACTTACAAGGATTGGCATGAGATGTTACCATTTGCTCTTCATGGTTATCCTTTTCTGACCGAACATCCACGGGCAACCCCTTCTCTCGTATACGGTATGGAAGCCGTCTTACCCATCGAGTTCGGATACCCTCGACGAGTCCTCGAGGCGGAGTTAGGCGAGGCGATTGGGTCGTACTCGCCTTGACCGTTAATTTGATTGATGAGAAGCGACTCGCGTCCATACGCCATGGACAGTTATCGAAGCGAATGATCAAAGCATTTAACAAGAAGGTCAAGCAAGGTCTACCAAGTCGGTGATCTAGTAGTCAGCGCATCATTCTTCCACAAGGTGATCGAGGGCAAATGGACTCCCACCTCGAGGGACCATTTGTAGTCAAGCAGTATTTTCGTGGAGCTATGATACTTAGCACCATGGATGGTGAAGACTTCCCACACCACAGCGAGACATAGTCAAAAATACTACGCATAAAGAGACCGCTAGGTCGGTGGCCTAGGCAAAAATAAGGGCATCTGGCGAACCAAGGTTCGGGAAAAATAAGGATATATACAAAACATGTACACCGACAAGTCGAAAACACGAAAAGCGGCTTGGGCAAAAAGGTATCCGTGGGCGAAAACCGAAAGGGCGGTCTAGGCAAAAGTTAGGGATTTAAGCGTGAACTATGTCTCTTCGGATCACTGTTTTTCGACTACTATCGGTATTCATGATTCAAATGGCGAAGACCAATTCACTCACTTTCTCTGTGGCAAGGAGATGAGATAGTTGAAATATATAGTACTAGCATAGTTGGAACTTAACGAGATTGTTTCGCATAGCTTTTACCTTTCTTGTGTACAAACTACTTGGCCATCGCCACATTTCAAATAAATGCAAGTTCTTTCTCTTTACAATTTTCCTTTGTTGTTGTTTGCATAAAGTCCACGTTTGCTTTGAATGATTATACACACTTGACAATAAAGCTAATCAAACATGAAAAGTGAACATACAAAACTTACTACGAGCTCGAGGAATTGAGATGGCGACAAAAGTCACCAACACGACTTCCCAGTGAGCAAGAGGAATCCACGAGCATCAATTCCACTCAACTAAGCAATGTTACATGATCTCTCAAGATAACACCTCATCTCTGTCAAGGTATTTATCCCCAGTGGACATCTCGGTCCTTCCTCTTTTCCCCGTAGCGAGTATCGGACGAAACTTGGTCGGATAGTGCATCGGAAGAAACTACATCTTCATCCCCGGCCAAAGATTACAAGGATCTGACTCTCCCTCGGTCTCCGCAACTATCAATGCTCTCCGTGAGATCTACACTCAGAATCCCAGTGGGCGCTTCCTAAATCTCCTCGGGGGTCTACGTACAAGGTCCCCAACAAATCGCCTCCCGACTTTCTTCAACGGTCTATGAGATCTCCAACAATTTCGGTCTACCTCCTCCAATAGCTAGGCCCAAGACTTGGTCGGATAGTGCATCGGAGGAATCCGAGGATCTTTCTTCTCTTTCAAAGCGGAGTTCTCACCTACAATTCCCAAGCGGATCGAAATCCTCAAAAGCGGAACATCCGCATCTTCTTCAAGATGGATATGTTTTGAAATATCCACAACATCTATCATTCATACATTACTCATAAAGTCATAATTCATGCATATATCATTCATATTGCCATGCATCATACTGCATAAAACTAACGAATATTCTATCAAAGTTTCTCTGTTTTTCTCCAAAGCAGTAATGATCCTTATAGCCTAAGCAGGTCGAGATTAAGCCCGAATCGGCGGAAAACTATCGAAGACCGCCCTTGGTTGTCCTCCGGGCGGTCGAGATTAAGCCGGATCGGCGGAAAACTATCAGAGACCGCCTCTGGTTATCCTCCGATAACGGAAATGGATCAACACCGATGCTGTGAGGAAGCTATCCACATTTTGCCAACTACTATTTCCCTCGGAGTAATCGGCACGAAGATTTATTACGATTCCTTATTATCACGGTGACTACGAGTCTAGCGTCGACTCGGTTGCCTTGGATGGCATCTTAAGCCCATCTCGACTACTTGTCAACATTTCTTCACTTTCGAATCTTGCATATATGGTTAAAAATCAATACAAACCAATAACTTCATTCAAAATGAACACGAGTCTAACATCGACTCCTCGGGATGGCATCTTAAGCCATCTCCTCTCCTTTCGGGAGCGCCCATAGAGGCCTGGCGTCGGCTCACTTTCCGTGATCCTCGATATCGAGTCTAACGTCGACTCATTTCCCAGCTTCTCCAAATGGCATCACGTAAGCCCGTTCCGCATCATGACCAACCAGAGTGCAAATTTTCGGTGTACTCGGTGTTCAATCATCTTCTACCTCCGGTCACGAAAGACAAGCGTGTCAATCTAACCCTCGGTACAAGAAGATTGAGCAGGGGCAGTTGTCATACCCCAAAATTTGCCCTCCATCTATTCAAGAGATTTCATACATCCATACTCGAGATTCCTCGAAGTTGATCGGACAAACTCTCTCTAGACAATCAACCCAAACTAGGGTTTGGTATCTCTCAATCAAGATGAATTTCCAACATCTCCATGGTCTTCATGCCTCCTCATATGCTTCAAAGATTCTCCATGTCAAGTTTCAAGCTTCACGGATCAAGTTTCCTCGGACAATTGCTCGGATGGTTGAAAATCGGTTGTATTGAACAAAAAGTCAGCTGTGGTCAATACGGTCAAACTTCATAATTTTTGTCAACATCCTCATTTTGAAGTTACATTCATCATTTGATCAAGGGTTGATCATGATTCATCAAGAAAACTCAAGATTTGCTCAAAGTCAAACTTTCTAAATTAGGGTTTCTAGGTGAAAAGTCAATTGAACTTTGTTGATCATAACTTTCTCATACTTTCTCGAAATTTTCCACCACCTCTTGTTTTGAAGGAAATTCAATTCTCTACAACTTCATGTCTCACAAGAATGTCCAAAAATGCTTCATTTGAGGGTATAGCTCAAAACATTATAGGTCATTTTCAAAGTCAACAAAAGTCAACTTTTGTTTTGAAGATATATTGAGCATGGAAACTCCAATTGAGATGAGACCAAAAGGTTGGTTAGAGGACTCTTAGAGCTTTCCAAAAGTCCAAGAACACTCAAAATGTGGAAAATTGAGCAAGATACACCATTCACAAGTTGGGCGATTTTGAAAGAATGCACAAAGAGATACTTCTAAAAATCAAATTTTTGCAAATGGGCTTGCTTTTCTCCATCAAACTTATTCCTCATACAATTAGGAATATCCAGCCCAATGCCACGAATTTTTGATTTATTTTTCTATTTAATTTGTAATTTATTCATTTAAATGCAAATTAAATTTAAAAATAAAGTACAAAATAAAATTAATTGCAAGATTGATTTTATTCTTTCCTTGAGACTCAAGTAACTTACAAATGCCACAATTTTGAATTGATCAATTTGGCAAGATTGGATTGAGAATTAATCAAATTTTGAAAATTTGATTTTGTACAAAAATCAAAATTGATTTTCATTGAATGGTGATTGATTCTTACCAAAAACAATGCCAAATCCTTCCAATACTTATACGATGCATACCAATCGAAGAAAGCGAAAAATTGCTCTAGAAACCCTATTCCAAAGCTCAAAAACGTGGTGCACAAGCTATGGCAATCCTACTTCGGCCGTTTTCAATCGATTTTGAGGTGTCAAACACATTCCTTGACATCTCGAGAATCGATTCGGACCTACTTTGCCAAAAACATCAAGAATCGTGGCGAAATCGGTTTGTTCTTGAATTTTCAAAATTAATTCCTTCATTCATGCATTATTAACTCGATTTGTTGTTGTTTTGTGTTTAGTGATGTGTTTGCAAGCTTTACGGGAAAGCCATTGAATTTCCATGGCACAGATAAGTGTTACACCATAGCTAGGGTTTGAGCTCGATTTAGGGCTTTGCTTAAATGGAAAAATTGGACAATAGGACCTATACCATCGTGTTGGGCGATCTCGGGAATCGAACCATGCTTTTAGAACTTATTTATATTATGTATCTTTGGATTTTGATTGTAGCAGGGACATAGCGTCGAGCAATGGCCGGCCGAAAATTCAAATATTTGAAAGGTTGAAGGCGAAGTGCAGGCTGAAGGAGGAAGCAATGGAAAGGCAAGCGTGTATATTCCACTCACTCCGTTTCCAAGCGTTAGAACATGCCATTCGGTTGGTCAGGCGTTGGTTTTCAAGGTTTGAGGTCGGGTCCCTATTCGAACCATCTTGGGACCATTCTTTTACAAGTTTGCAATTTCTTCATATTTTCATATTTTCATATTTTAATATTTTCCATACATTTTAATTTCTTTTCATATTTTATTTACGCATTTAAAATTCATCAAATTAATTTTCATTTTACATTATTTTCGAAAATCTTTATTTAATTTATAAAATTAAAAATATAATTTTGCATGCATATTTATTTTTATTTTAATTTTGCATTTAAATCACTTTTAATTCATTTTAAATTAAATTGCATCTAAAAATCCCAAAAATTATTTTAGCATATTTATATTATTTCGGCATGTAATAATTTTCTCATATAAAAATTTGCATTTTCTCTAACATTTTCTCTTATTTCGATTTCATATTTTAGATTTCTCTTATCATTTCCGAGTTATTCCAATTCGGACGTTTCTTTAGTTTTCATTTTATTTTCCAATAATGTAACGTATATGGGATGTAATAGTTTAAAATTAGGTCTTTACTTTCCGCATTTTAAATTATGTATACGCTAGCCTGTAATAGCGTGGGACATTTACTTTCGCATTTTACATTCCGCATTTTACTTTACACCTATCAATTGCTAGTAACTAGGCGTGTATGGCAAGATAAAATCAACATAGATAACCTCAATTTCAAGATAAAATATCTGAATCAACACACTTTTTCACACATGCCCTTAGGGTAATTCTCTCTCGTTGCCTTTAGAATTCAAATGGTCATGTCCTCGACGTGAGGTATCCCAGCGTGCCTTCCAACAAATCATCATAGTCCCTTGATACAAGATCATAAGACCCGATGTCGCCTCCGAATACATGATCTTGACCCTCGATTGTGCCTACGAAAATGATGATAGTCCGCTTGAATGTGCTAGGATACTTCCTACAGTTGCCTTCTATGACCATCCGATGTCCTTCGAGATGTCCGATTACATCCAGCGATGGAGCTACCTACTAACTAATGGTAAGGCTGGCGCTATTCTAAAGGAGCGTAGAAGTATGAAACACGACCAATTCAGGTGGGTAAATAAGTCTCTTAGTTGCTTCCTCTAAAATGCTTTTCACACCACACACTCTTTTCAAAGTTCAAATTCTTTTCAAAACAAAACATTTCGAACACTTTGTATACACTCCTACATGAGTCATTACAAAGTCAAAGCGAAATACCTTTTTCAAAACATTTTTTCAAACACCTGAGCAATTTCTGAAGCGACTAAGGCAGTAGATAACTACGGATGGAAGGGGTGCTAATACCTTCCTTTTCATAACCATTCTCCGAACTCGAGTCAAGCGAAGGTCTTTTACGTACTTTTACCTTCCCTAATTGGATAAAAATAAAAGTCGGTGGCGACTCTTCTTTCATGCGCTGTTGGATAAAATCCTACAAAGTCGAGTTCATAGTATTACGGTGGTACAAAGTGTTCTAATTTTTTACAAGTCACAAAAGTCCTAGTTTTATCCTAAATGCTACAATTTGAATTTGTCAGGAGCTAATTGTTGTTTCGTAGGGCATTCCTCTTCACTTTCATGCCATGCCATTTGACCGTTTGTCACCATTCTGAAACATAGAAGGTATGGTTTTAGTAATTCTGAAGAAGCGTGGAATAAATTGCATCGAAATAAAGAATGATGTTTTCGGACTCGTCGAAGGTTGTGGTAAGGAATCGGGATTAAGGTCAATTATTTCAAATGACAAAGCCTGGAACCGAATTCCTTCATCGGCCGTTCTGAATACCTCCATTGCAAATCACAACAACTTCCATTGTTGGTTCCTAAAGGAGGTGTAAAATGGAAATCGAAACATCATTTTCCTAAATAAAGTCATTGACAACCCAATGACTTGGCAAATAGTTCCAAATATCAGTTTTATTCAAATGTAAACTCAACATATTATGCGAAACAACATTTTACCCATAATGTAATTATTTTTACCCAACAATGATAGCGAAACACAAAAATGCCAAGGTGGTTGTATAATAAGCAGGCACTTATCTTTGAAGAGGAAAAGTGAGTCTAATTGCAAAAATACTGTAGCAAACATAGATTCAAAATGGCAACAATAGATAACATAGCGGTTTGGTATCCAAGAGCGGGATAATCCCAATCTGGTTTATAAAAAAGCGAGCGAAAGAGAAGCCAAAGGGACAATAGCAGAAAGTTCCCAACTGTTAGTTCCAAGGGTAAAAAAAATGACAGATAGCAACATAACAGAGAAGTTTCCCAATAAGCGACTCCACGGCCCTTTCAATGAGAGGAGGTGAAATCAATGAAGGAAATGGCATAGTATCATTCAAGGATAACCAAAGGGGCAAGCATAAAGCATAATCGGAGGAGATAGCTAAAAAGAAGCAAGATATATGTTTAAAATACCAATCAACAAAAAATTCAAGAGATAGATCGGTTAAAACCAAAAACCAATGAGACCAAATACGGATATATTGACAACCAAGACCAACAAGTGAGTATCGGTTCTACAACTTTAAAGGATCAAGCCAAAATCAAGCGGGATAGCATTGTTCACTACCCAAACAAAGGATACCGGTTCAAAAAAAAAGAAAACAAAAGATATAGTATCATTCTTTCAAAACCATAAAGACCCCGATCAAAACCAAGAATACCATACATTCTTGACCAAAACCCGACGTAGCATCACAAACAACACAGAATAATCAAAATCAACCCCATTCATCATTTCCCAACACAGCCCTTGAGGAAAAATTTGGTTTGAGCAGTCTCACCCGAATCGATATCTGAGAGAAGAGAGAATTCGAGCGATCTCACGAATCCAGTATCGAGTTGGGTTGCCTTGATTTCGTGTCGGTGTGTATACGCAAATGTTCATGGCATTCGATATCAGAAAACAAGTTAATCCCAAGAAAATGAAATAGGTGAGATAGAACTTGGAGTCGGTGAGAGTTAGGGTTTCCCGAGAGGCGATTGAGATAAATAACTAGGGGTTTTTCGTTCGAAATCATTGAGTGAGGATTCCATCAGGATTCAGTGAGAGGCAGATTTCTTGGATAGCGATTGGGATTTACGGGAAGGACATTTAGTATCGCATGAAAGAGAGCGGATGGTTATCGTGAAAAGCCATTTAGTGTCTTCGTTTTCTTTTTTTTTTTGTTTGTTTAAAAAAATTAGGATTAGTTGTTATAACAATACTAACTATTATTTATTTTCTTAATAATAACTATTATTTATTTTTCATTTTACTAACTATTATTATTATTTTTAATTACTATTATTATTATTATAACTTAATAATTATTATTACTATTATTATTACTAACTATTATTATTATTTTTAATTATTATTATTATTTTCTCAACTAGTAAAATAATTAGCATACCTCTAAAATATTAATAATAATGTTAGTTAGACACTTTAAGCAATAAGAAATTTTAGCATTTTTTTCTTTCTATATTATCCTGCAATGTACATGCTATCATCGTTTAATAAGAAATTTTAGCATTTTTTTTCTTTTCTCTATATTTTACGAAGCTCATTGGGCCCTTTATTTGGGCTCAAGAGTATTACCTCAGTTTTCTTTTCCCATCGCCGGGCTCGCTTCATACAGGGCTATTTCTAAAGTCTTATCTTTTTCAATTAATTTATTTTTCGTAAATAATATTTTTGTGCGATGTACTAAGTAATAATTAGTTCGATAGTTCTTATTTGATAAATTATCGATTAAACTATTGATTTCTTATCAAATAGGAAAAATCGTTTCTAATAATTATTTAAATTTCCGTTATGTATTGTGATGATTATCTGTTTGTTCGCATTTATTCACCATTGTACACTTTGCACACAATTAAAATTAAAATCAATTTGATTCCATCCTAATTGGCTCATATGCGATTTCCTAAAGGGTCTCATAGTTGGGGATGGGCATGGCCATCCTCACGAGGTTGATTAAAGCCCTTGTTGCTTTAATCAATCATAACGAGAAAATAACATTGGTGTATATACCAATCACCATGCACGGGGTCTCATGGTTGGGGATAAGAGCACTATCTCACGAGGTTAATCAAGTCCATATGCTTGATTAATCATAACTTGAACTCCATACTTCA